>MU224103.1:2132223-2151316 GCA_018584345.1 Thuja plicata | reverse complement strand
TCTCAACCATTTCCTAATCTTAGGATGTCCAATAGATGATGCTTCAGAAATGTACTTACATATTTCATCAATGTTTTCAGTAGTTGATGTTACCTTTGTTGTTTCTTTTGCCTGTTCAATTGCAGTGTCAGGCTCATCCATAGCTGAGTCCTCTAAATCCTCATTTTTCTGAACAAGTTTCCTCCTTTTGATAGGTTCCCTAGCTGGTTGTTTTTCCTTTGATGTGTTAGGTTTACTTTTATATACCTTTCCTTTTACCATGGGAGAAGGAGTTGCATCCTTTGTTGTCTAACTCCTCGTTCTTGACTTCTTAGGTGGGGGATGAGGTGGTGAATCAGACTGTTCTTCCTCTAATTCATTTTCCTCTACTGTATCACCAATGGGTAGCTAGTCCTTGGTGAGTTCCTCCTTACCCTCTTTTTCCTCTTCACCTTCCTTTTCTTCTTCATCTTCAGAAGATATATTCAATTTCTCTTTTATTTTCTTCACCATTCTATTTGACTGTTTTACAGCCTTCTTGACAACAAGATTTGTTTTAATCTTTTGTTTGGCCTCTTCATAGGTGTCAAATCTTAGTTGTTTGTTGTCCACTGGTTCATTCAGTAGTGCCTCAATGTACTCATTGGCTTTTCATGTTTTGATTTCATATTCTAACTTTGAGAGCCATGATTTCCTAGGTACTATTGCTTGGATGTACGTGAGATTAGTATCTACCATGAAACATATATTCTCTCTATGTTCCTCTATCAGTTTTTTAGGAATTCTTGTTCTGGCTTGCAACATTTCCTTAATGGTTTTGAAATACTCATGCATAACATTATCAAGATCTGTTCCTAGTGATTCTATGAATTCACCTATCTGAATGGTTATGGGTCTGCTTGTGTCCCATACAAATTTTCCTATTGAAGGAAAGTATTCTTCAAAATAAAAGAATATGCACATTATGAGGGAACCAAACTTACAAGTGTTTGTCCTTGAAGATCTTATTGTGTACATGTTCTCCAGTTGATGTAACAAGATCTCTACAAGATCCATCTTCTTTCCTTGTTTGATGATCTTGTATGTTGTGCTCATAGCAGTGTTTGATATGATGTTCATTATGCTTGCTTGGAATATTTTATATCCAACAACACATGCTCCAAACTTCAGCTCTACGTCGGTAATGGTGTTGACCTTTAGTGCTCTTTTATCTGATTTAGCACCAGTCAGTTTTTCCACTTCTGCCAGGGATGGGTGCTTGTGAGCTTGTGTTTTATCAATTGTAGGATTACCAGTAACCATGTGAATAACATCCTTAGTTATTGGTTTTGGATTATTAAGCCATAGAGTCTTGTTGTGCAATCTGCTGAGAACAATTTTTATCCACTTTGTTTTGAAAACTTTGGGAAAATGCAGTGCCTTTGTGAGTCCCTTCACTTCCAGATGTCTATGCTCTTCTTTGAGATTTCTAGCTTCATCACATAGTGCCCTATAGGCATTATATAGGTCTAGATCTCCTATTTCCGAGATCTTGCAGTGAATATAGGACCTTACGTCCTCTACCAGTAAAACCCTAGGTAGGATTCTGGAGAATGCTCCAGAATTGTCAGGTTGTGAAGCTATTTCAGGGTGTAGCTTGTATCTGGGTTCAACACAAGAGCCTCTACTAACAAGCTTGAAATATTTCTTCTTATATTCCTTAATCTTCTCAACTCTAGAAGTCGATGCCATTATGTTGCAGAAATTTATGGCTTTTTGCAAATAAAATAGTGCGGTCGGTGAATGTGATTACTTACGGATTCTCTGTGATTTCCTATGAATGTGAATGCTTTGTGTCAAATCGATTCTTGTTGGGTCACTCTCTAAATTTCTTTGAAATAGCTCTACTCTGCTTGAAAATTGCGGGTGCAAAAATGAGTTTACCCATCGGGCTTTAATAACCTTTTTGTGCCCTAAGTTGTTATTAATGCTCACCAACTCATCAGTATATAAAGACTGAGTTTTTCAGTAGAGACATTAATAACATCTTTGGTGTCTATGCAAAGCATTAGGGTTGCTAGCAGATTTGGTGACTTCACTGATGATTGTCAGTAAAGTTGTGAAGACAGCTTTTGTTGACTCAAGGTTCACCGATGTCTGTCAGTTTACAATTAGTAACTTGGCATTTGTACAATGACCGATACATTCCAGTAAGTAGTGCTAACTTTTTTGTGTGTGTTCACCGATGCAAATTATGCCCAATAACTGATGGTTTCTTTTCAATAGTTTTGCAAATAATAATATATTGCATCTTTATTCATGCTAATATTACAATATGAACTGTGTAATGGAACTGATGCATAATATAACTTGTCATAATGCAGTTCCATACTTACTTGTGCAATCTAGTTGGATATAGTGATGTCACTAGATCTATTGGATGGGGTGTCACCATTTGCATTTCTTGTTCCAACACCTTCAGTGTTTGTGGATTTTACCCATATCTTGTTTCTCATTCTCTTGATTTCATCAATGGTATTTCCATTGGGATGTGTACTTGTGTCTGTCAGTCGGTCTTTGCAATCTTTTATCACATGTCCAACCTTATGAAAATGCAAACATGTCATACTTGGATTGGTCCAACCTCTTGACCTTCTGGTCCATTTTCTCATATAGTTGGCAGCAATATGACCATACCTTCCACATGTTGTGCAGTTTACCCCTGTGTTATAGTCCCAAACATATGAGTTACCTACTCTTGTTGGTTTGTGGCTATTGTCAGTTTCTTTTGGTGTCCAGGCCTTGTTGTTTCTTTTCCAGCACTCTTCATGTGTATGCCCATTCATCTTGTAGGTAGGACAGTAATTGTCCATATAGGTTTTCCTCTTTGGATTTGCACTCATGTGCCTTGTGTCCTTTCTTTTGACATTTATAACAATTACCAATGAAAGTAGATTGTGCTTGAGAAATACCTTTCATTTTGCTTCTGCAAATGTTTGAGGTGTGGCCTAGTTTTCCACAGTGATTGCATGACAGCTTCTTGGATCTTGGGGTTGTGAAAGCATTCCATTGATCTAGTTGATTAGAAGATTCACCATTCTCATTGTACCCTAATCCTGTGTAGTTGTTGACTCTTCTCTGTCCATCAAGAAAATCATTCATCCTTTTGTTGCTATCTTCAGCCTTTTTGATCAATTTTTTGTGTTGATTTTGGACTTTAATTTCATGCTTCAATTTTTCATTATCTTCTCTTAGCTCACCGATGATCTGTATTCTTTCAATGAGTTATGTATTTAGTCTATTTGCTTCTTGACTCATAAGAATAATCTGATTGGTAACCTCATGGTGATGCTCAGAAAGTCTTTGAATCTCTCATTCTTTCTCTTGTAGCTTCTCTATTATTTTCCTCCTATCATCAATGGCTAGTGTTCTTTCATTTTCAGCTTTTCTTGCATCATTCATGACATCAATCATTTTCACCATTTGAGTTTCTTGACTGATTTGTAGCATCTTAATTTGATCTGTCAGATGTAGATTGACCTCTTGTAGACTTGTGATTTCTTCTACTGATGCATCTAAAGCTTTGCTCATTGATGATTCTGATGTATCAAAGTAATCTTGTATTTCTAATTCTTTGTAGTCCTTCTAGTTGCCATAATATTTCTTTCATCAAGAAGTTTTCTTAAGTTGATTCTCGCCTCTTTATACTGCTCATAGTTTATTTGCATCTGTAACTGCTCATTCTCAATAGTCTTGTCCAGTTTGTACTTTTCCATTGATCTGATCTTTTCTCTTAAGTCTTTAAGATTTTCAAGAAAGAGACTTAGCTCTGACACCAATTGTTGGAACTATATTGGAATGATGTACTAAGAGGGGAGGGGTGAATCAGTACCTCCAAAACTTTTCTTGGTTAGCCCATTAACCCTTAATCATCAGTTTGTAAATTATCTTATCTAATTGTTCATCTTTCTTTATGTATATGCAATCATAACATAAGCTCTTTAATATGTAACCATACAAGAAACATTTATGAAAATAGATAACACATGACACAACATATGATATTGTAGAAAAATCTTGTTAGGAAGTAAAAACTCTGGTGGTGATTGTTACCCACAAGACTTCACTATCTGCAGATAAGAAGGGGCCGGTTAAGGCTTACAATTGGTCACTTCTGATGACCTACCCTGTTAGGAGTATTACAGTGGAGACCTGTTAAGATCTACTTCATTTGAAGCTTTAGCAACACTATTAAGTGTGCACTTTGTTAAGAGATTTGTAAAGAACGGTTAAGTCCACCTTCTACAAAAGGATTTTAGATGTGATGCACTTGTTAGAATGCAACTACATAAGTCTTTGATCTGATGATGTATGCAATCTCTAATTGCTGATAATAGATCCAATAAAGCTTCTTATGTATGAGTAATCATCTTTCCATGATTGAATAATACCTTTGTCTGCTCGTCGGTAGGCTCTGTGTGTTCTTGATAACTGATGTGATCTATTTCTGAACTTTGCATGAATTTAGCCTTCTGCTCCTCAGATTCTCTTTGTGGCTATCAACAACAATGAATTCACAATTCACAATTGATCGAACATCTATTTATACTAGATTTTAGCTCTATTCTTGATTCACGCTTCACAAGTTAACTCTAGATCCAGGGTTTATAACTTGGCCTTGATCTTTATTTAGATATGTTTTAGATCCATTAGGATGCTTTAAAATGTTTACATAAAGCTTTCTTGACCCTCAAGTAATGATTTAAAAAAAATTAAAACTCTAAAAATAGAATTACAATGCTTTATCTGACGTGTAAAACTTAGATCCACTTTTTGCGGGTTCTCTAACTGACTGTCAGTTCTGACAGTTGGTTTTATTTTCTGTCTGTGTTCCTTTCTTGAACTGTTGGTCGAGTATGCTTTTTCTGCTCCGTCAGTTTTGTTCTCAAAACTTGTATCATCGATGATGATCTTCATGTTATGTTATTGACCCGTCGGTGATGTCCTTTTCACTTCGTCGGTGCAACACTTGTCAGTGTTCATCGGTCAATTTCATACTTATCATTTTCTCATGACCTTTTTATTCTATCGGGTATGCTCGCTATCTGCTGGTTATACTTGCACCGATGATCTCTGTCAATGTTTTTCACTAAGTGTACTAATGGAAAAATTAATGTCATCAAGGAATGCTTACCATTAGCATTCATATAAAATAAAGGGAAGCACATCGATTTATTTGAATGGTTGCATCTTTTCTTGGGAATGGATACATCATTATCCTCTCCTAATTGTACCTTTCCATATGATGATTTGTTATTTGTATAAATCTTAGTCACTGTTTGTACATTACTAATTATGATTGTTGTGCTAACCATACATTGAAGAACTAATCAACTAGTTAGTTAGTTCACTTATTACATTCATCTCTTTGGCAACATTAATTGATATCAAAATATCAATTAAATAGTGCTAAATATTTGACATCAATTATTTTAATTTGTTATTTCTATAATTCTTAGTCACTGTTTGTATATTACTGAGTATGATCGTTGTGCTAACCATACATTTTGAAGAACTAATCAACTAGTTAGTTCACTGATTACATTCATCTCTTTGGCAGCAGTAATTAATATCTAGATATCAATTAAATAGCGCTAAATATTTGAAATCAATATGTTTAATGTTATTTCTACATATGATATTTATTTTAACCGCTCCATTGAATATGAACACTATCTTTAATTTCCTCGATGTCTCATTAATGAAGAATTACAATTAAAAAAAATACAAAACAAAAATAAATAAATAAATGGACAAAATAAATCACAACATTAAATTAAACATTATTAAATAATAATAAAAAATTATAAAGTCTTTGTCGAATTCCAATTCCAATTCCAATTCCAAATCTAGAACCAAACATAGAACATGGAGTGTCTAATTCCTATTCCAATTCGAAATTGTTGAACCAAATGTGGAAGTTGGAATTTGTCAGTTCCAATTCTAATTTCAAAATTGGAAACCAAACACAGAAGATGGATTGAATAATCCATCTTTGGGGTCAACCAAACGGTCCAAATTATAACTAGAAGATGCAAAACTAGAATTTCAAAACCCGATTTTGAGATAATCAGGTTTTGAGTCAAATTCCAATTCCCCAAAGAAACGAGGATTTAAGCTCAGAAGGTGTCCTTAAGAATGGATCTCCCTGATGGGTTGACTAGTGAGTAGCCACATTCACTAGGCGGTTCAACTCCATCTTTCCATTTATGTTGTTTACTTGTGTGGTTCACAATAAGATATAAGTTCTCATTGGGCAAGATAATCACACCCTCTCTCTCTCCTTAACTAGTGACGTCTCTCTTATCATGATCTTAGGGTTGATAAATACTTAAGTCTCTTGGGGGCTTGAGGATTTCTTTGTCCCTTTTTTATTCCAATAAGATTGTTTGTTCTTTATGATCTCCTTTACCAAGAGTTTGTGTTGAGTCCATACTCTTGCTAAAGTGGGGGCTAAATGTATAGTCAGAAAATGGAAGAACTTCCATGGTAGAATAGTTTATCCTTTTGAGTAAGTGATTTGGGGTCATGTCAAGCACCTTGAATGGGTTCCTGATTTAGACCTAGCTTTCCCCCTATTCTACCCCATTTTCCACCTCTCTCCAGCCAGTTTTTGGCATTCTAGACTGCAGATTAGAGATCTTTGACCTTAGGGTCAAGGTCAACCTTTTATGTCTATGTTGACCTCAACCCTGACCTAGGTCAAGGTTGACCTCACCCCTGACCTAGGTCAAGGTTGACCTCGACCTTGACCCAAGGTCCAGATTTCAGGATCTCACAGTTTCGGGATGTCGGTCTTTGAAAAAGTTAATTCCCACTTTCCGATCGGCTGTTTCTGGTTCCAAAGTGATGATCCCTAAATTATATTTAATATAGGTCCTCTCCTAGGGGTAAATCATTTAATGGAATTTCAATTCTCCTATGTTGGCCTCCTTAGAAGATTGTGCCCTAATTTCATATAAAAGGAAGCTTTCTCCTCTCATTTTCTCAAACCATGAACTATGATCATCAAGCATAATTGTAAGAACTTTCAAAGACTTGAAGAGTGAATCCCAAAGGTGAAGAAGAAAGATTTGAAGCAAGCCAAGTATCCATTGAAGTATTCATCCATTCTCAAGCATCCATTTTCATCAAGGAGATCCATTGGTGGCCATTGAAGGATTCAAGCTCCATGGAGCCCTCTTGTTGAAGATTTCTCCATCCACATTCCTCCAAACCCCTTCCAATTCAAGAACCCCTTTCAAGATTTGTGTTGAAGATCTACAAGCAATTGATTGAATACATCCTACATTCTACATTCTAGATCCATTTAGTGCATACATACTTCTGGACCCACGGATTCGAATCCACCACAAGGACTTTTACAAGCAAGGTGAATTTATGCATTTACTTTGTTTTACTTATGCAATTTCCATTATACTTTGAGGTTAATTCCAAAACCAGGGTTTGACTAGGGCAAAACCCTCCCCCCAACAAAAAAATCTCTTTTTTCTTGTAGATACAGGTTTGGGACTGTGGATTTGAACTCATATCGGGATACCCTTTTCAGCGAACTATCAAGATCTGAAAACTAATTCTCTATCGAGGTAGCACAGGTCAGGGTCAAGATTATTGGGTCAGCGGTGACATTTGTGGGTCAAGGTCAACCTTTTTCATAGGACTATGTCGGTTCGGAAAAATATTTTTGATTTTTGTTCATC
Source organism: Thuja plicata (assembly GCA_018584345.1). Taxonomy (NCBI): domain Eukaryota; kingdom Viridiplantae; phylum Streptophyta; class Pinopsida; order Cupressales; family Cupressaceae; genus Thuja; species Thuja plicata. The sequence goes on along the minus strand of MU224103.1, from coordinate 2,143,598 downwards.
TCTGCGTTTCTTTTCTGGGTCATACTTCAGATTTTCCTAAAACAAAGTACAAACCTCAGAAAATAGCATTCTTCAGATCTACAATTCTTTAAGGTTGGTACTTCTTCTCATCCTTTTCAATTACTGCAATATATCATATCTCCTTAGTCATAAAACATAATTTAAAATCTTCTTATTTAATCTCATTTCCAAATGGTTGATTCATTTGTGCATTGATCCTTCTTTTGGCTTAATCAACTTGGATCTTTCATTTGTGCATTTGGGGATAAAAGAGGAACATCTTATCTTCCTTCCCCTATATGCTTAATCACATTACAACATATACAAATTACAATTAAATGTAAAGGTTAAGGAAATACAACACATCTCAAACCTAATCAATAATCAACACAAATAATAGAAGAAACCAAAAAAAATTCTTCCTCTACGACTCGTAATCTTAGAAATAAGCTTCTCTATAACACAGAAAGACTTACCGCAAAGGGTAATGTAGACACCTAAAACTGGGCAGGTGTTCTCTTATCAAGCAAATTTGTAAATCTCAGCCAAATGCTCTAAATTTCATCAAAATGGATTAAATCAATTTTAAATGGACATTTATCAATCAAATTGGACAAAATCAAGTTAAATCAAAGGATTAATTAAACAATGACATCAAATGATTAAATAAAAGCCTAAAGGGATTAATCAAACTATATAATTGTTTTTAATCAATTAATTGTATAGTTTAAATCAAAAATCAAATTGAACCTATTCCCCTACATGGATAAATTAATTAATTGACTAAATTTAATAAATCCTAATATCCTTCAACATAAATTTGAGCAACCAATGAGAATTGAGAACACAAAGCACATGGATCACTCCTAATTTGCAATCTCAATCACTCATTTTGAACTTTCAATCTCAATCACTCAAATTTGTCCCTTTGTCCCAACCTTTGAGACAAGCATTTAAATTGTCCCCCCGATTGAAACCATCTCAAAGCCTCTCACCTAACCAAGGATTAACTATGATCAATTGACTCTACCCCCTACACTTGGGAAATTCCTATAAATAGAAGCCATTTTGAGAGCATAAGGGATCCTAGACATTCATGAGCAATTGCATCCTTATTATAGATAAATTTAGCAAGATCATAAGCATTTTTTAACATATTTTGAGCAATTGAGATCATGATAGAATGAATTGCATTGGCAATTTGAGAGTTGTGAGCTAGAATAGGCATAATCAAACATGAATTCTCATTCTAGGGTTGTCACTAGTAGAGATTAAGGCTGAGAGCTCTATTAGCATACTTAGATAGAGATCCATGAGATGTTAAAGGTTTTATTTGTCAATTTTTAGATTAAATTATATTATTATTTCCATCGAATTGATAGATAACACATTTATTTCATGAAGGTATGATTTATACAAACACAAATGGCACCCACTGTGGGGCCTTGAGCCTCTAAATCTTGTTTTGTTTCAATTTTGTGTGTTTTTGGTGCATGTTTCTACTTAATTTTGTAGGTTGTAGGTCAAAATGATGCCTACAAGTAGAACAATGATGCCTGCCAGCAGACAAATGATGCCTACAAAAATCTTTCCTTCTTTGTCTTAAATTATTTCACTGCCCATCAAATAAAGTGTGCCACCTGTATACGTAAAGCGACGTCTGTGAGTCGGGAAATCGTGCCTATCAGCTTTATTTTTTTGCTTGTGAAATTTATTATTTTTCAATTTAAATGCTTTGCACTGCCTGTTATCTTTCTTTTCATGCCTGTGATTTGTTAAGTAACGCCTAACTGACTGCAAAGTAACACCTAGGTTACTGCAAAGCAATGCTTAGCCTACTACAACATAATGTCTGTTAGCTATAAAATGACGCCTGCAGTTTGCTGTGTTTTAGTACTTTCAAAATGATAAATTAAGTTTTATAATGTTCTATTATTATTTTTTCTATAGATGAACAGACACATAAAAGTACATAATCCCGAATTAAGGGTCACAAGGCCAAGCAAGGAGGTAAGAATCCAAAACAAGTACTTCAAACAACTTCATAGTGTTTCAATTTTGGAAAATTTAGAAATAAAGCAGGAATCATATGAGCATTACATTAAAGTTAGTAGTACTTACAAGAAAAATTTTCCATCTCTTAGGTGATTTCATGCATTAAGTCCTTAAGTTGTTTTTCACATATTTTACTAAGGAACTTAGTTGCATTGTTAATTTTACTTTGATTTTTATTCACTTTGTTCGATTGTGTTGACTAAATTGCTAGTGGACCCGGAGAGGGAATGATCACCTCTAGGTGAGTGAGAAAAAACAAGCAAAAAACCTCAAAAAAGTACCTAGCCTTTGCTAGCATCGAAAGAGGTATTTTTCACATCAAGCTTGCTTTACTTAACTTGTGGCATTTTATTGGTATCTAGTATAATTAGGGACACCCTATTATTGTCCATTATGAACAAAATATTAGGTATATTCTCTCAAATTTTTGAAGTTGATCAAAAAGCCAAAAGTGTTGCGTTCGGGTAGTAGAAAGAAAGGGAGGATAATTGAACCAAACATTTCATTTTTTTAAGAACATCCTTGTCAAGAGGTTGAAAAAGAACAAAAAGTTCTTGAAGTGTTTGTAATGAAGAAAAACAATAGGGATATTTTCTTCACTCTTTGAGTGAATCAAACTCCCAAACTTGTTGGACTAAGTTCATTTTCCGCTTTCTATATACATGCTAGATAATTTAGAGACTTAGAGGGCCTGCCTCCCAAGTACATCCTTACAAGGATGGTGAGAGGGAACAACCCAAAGTGGGAGACAATTTCTTAAGCCGTGATACTATCTGACCCACTATAAATAAATGCACTCTTCCTTAATGGGTTTTAGTGACTAAATTGTGCTTAAGGTTCTTCACTTCCTCTAGTAGTCCTTTAGGATTGTGCAAAATTGTACTTTTTGTGCGTGTGGAAAGCCCCAAAGGGGGTAAAAGAACTTTTCATGATTTAGAATGGAGGTGTTAATTAAAACCTTGATAAGTAGCAAGCTACCTTTTAGATCCAACATTGTTTAAGAGCCAAATCTGACTCTAAGTAGATTATTCGGAAGTTATTCTTGTTCAAGACCCGTTGAAATGATTGAGAACATATACTTAGTGTGTTTTAGGGTTATGATAAAAAATTGATGTGTGTGTTACATTTGTATTTACATTTTCAAGTAAGAATACCAGTTAACAGATCCGATCATAGACTTGAACTTTTAAAAACCCTAAAAAATTATGAAAACCAACTTGATCTGCAAAGTGCTGAGTACAACAGTTTAAACGACACCTACAATACTTTCTGTGATGTCTGTATATTTGAAATGATGCCTATCAGTGTTTAAATACCAAATAACTCACTGGAAATTGATGCCTACAAACTATTAAACGCCACCTACAAACAAGAAAACACTGCCTACAATCTGTCGAGTGTCGCATACACAATTTCCAGTTACCGCCTACGCAATGTGAAGTCACAGGTACACAATAGTGAAGTGATACCCAGAACTAAAGAAGCAAAAATAGGGGGCATTTCCTGAGGGTTTGGAAGAATTTTTAAAACATATTTGGATACCCTTTTTGGAGTACTTTGTGTCCAATCTATCAGATAGATCAAATTCCTTCAAATATCCATAATGATGAATATATTTGAATGACGAATCAATCCTATGAAAAATGAAGATCAAAATCATCATAGGAATCAAAATGATGAAGTGACTGAAGATGAAATTTTGGAAGCATCCCAAGATCCCATATTTATGGAAATAATGCACTTAATTTTGAAGAGGTATAAAGAAGCATATTTCTTAAATTTTGCTCAATTAGGAGCTAAGCTTTCTCATAATTATGATATATCAACCTTAAAGAAGGATGAGGAAAAATAAAAGGACACATCATCTAAAAATCCATCATTAAGATCAATCTATCCTTTTCTTTATGATGATGGGCCATCTGTATCTTCATCTTCTTCATGAGATGAAGCATTTAATCTCAACAAACCTATCTTGGATCAAGATAAATTTTATGACCACCCTATTTATGATCAAGATAATCAAGAGAATAAAGAGAAAGGTACCACTCTCAAGAAATATCTAATGCACAAACCTCTATCTAGAAAGGTTTCTCCCATAGCCTTTACTCCTTTCATCCTTCATCCATCTCACAAAGCTTCACAACTATCCAAAATTCATCCATCAAAGACTGAGCCTAATGATGATAGTTTTCATGTTGACTATGTCTAGCCTCAAGGGCTACCTCTAAAAGAAACCCAAGCTAACTTACATATTTCTGTGAATCATTTCAATGTTTCAAAGATGTTAGACCCAAAGCTATCCTATGTTTCAATTCCTATTCAAAAGGATTATCCATCATTCTTCCAAACATTCCCCATGCATATCCCAACATCTACCTTTTCCTTAGAAGTGGCTCCATGTCAAGAGGATAATCCAAAGTGTGAAGAAACAAATATCAATAAAGATCAAGATCAAGATTCTATATAATCTCCTCCCATATTTGATGAAGGTCCCATATCCATAGAATCCTACAATGATCCCCTTGCACCCTTTCATTTCTTCCAAGAAGATATCCCTCCACCTCAAGAGCTACATACCTCTCCACTTCCCAAGCAAGATCAAGATATCCCCTCCACCATTTCTAGTGAACATATTGAAAATCAAGAGAAAATCACCCTCTCTACACCATCCAACGATCCTTGTCAAGTTCGAAGTATCCCATCAACTCCTTTTCATGATCCTCCATATTCACCTCAAGAAACCATCATTCCTCCAAATTCCTTGCATGATAATAAATCCCTTCAAGATTCGGTTGATCCTATCAAAGTTTCTTCTTTGAAAGTTCTTCATAAGCCTATTGGTATAAAAATAAATATTGAAGATGAGAGCATTGGAAATATAACTCACTCCAAAGATATTGATATCCCTTTCACACCTTATCTCCCTCCATTCAAATGCAACCATAAGCCTTCACCATCCTCCAAATCCATTTTGGGTTACTATGTCGCAAAGCTAAAGTATTCATCCCTTCCATCCATATTGGGTCCATATATCCCTCCATCACTCATGCCTACCATCCCTAGTTCTCCATCCACTTACCCTATCACACATCAATATCAACAAAGTCACACATACTTGAAGAATGTCCAAACACCAATCCATATGTACCCTCCATATTCTTCCTATTCACCCACAATTCCTAAGTCTTTTGGAAGCAATTTGATGTGCAACATAAAATTCAGAAATCCAAGAATCCACATGTGTATAAAAATCACCATGTCCCATCTAATCGACATGTGAATTAAAACAATATATCCAAAAAGGCCACAAAGAAAAACAAAATATTCAAAAGGTCGCAAAGGTCCACCAAGCAAAAAGAAAAATCAAAGAAAATATGGGTTCCTAAATCCCTCATTGAAGAAATACATTCAAAAGCATCATAAAAGAAACAAAAATCAATAGTTATGTGGATTCCCAAGTCACTTTTGAAAGACTTTAACACAAAATAAAAATCAAAGTTGACATTCAAGCTTCCAAAGGCTTCCATTCCATCTCCTTCTAAATATTTTCCACTTTCCAAGTCTACTTTGGATTCCTATATCCCAAAATCCACTATCTTAATTACATCCTCACCTCCTTCATCCATTTTTCCTCCATCATTCCACCACTCTTCAAAGTGTGTGTCAAAGTTGATCTTGCCAACATTTCCATCCACAACATACCTTCTTCTTATCCTCACATTCATTATCCAACACTTACTTTCCATCTTTCCATCCCTCTTATCCAATCTATGGCATAAAACCTTTACCACCATATACCCTTATCCTCCATATGTGTCCTTTATCACCATTTTATCAATATCTCTAATCATCCTAGACATATTCATGGTTTATTATAGCATATCTTTCAGAAGAGCATTGTCGAAAGAGCCAAATGTTGGAGAAATATTGAAAAAAAAGAAAAGTGCCTTGGTGAAAACCTAGTAAAACATGCACCTTGGTAACAAAAGTAAAGATAAATAAATTCATCTTATGGTGAAAACCACTTCTTGTGGCACCTTGGACACGTACCGTGATGAAAACCTGACAAACAAGCATCATGTGTAATTTGTCCTTCTTGTGCTCTAATCTTGGGGGCAAGTTTCATCCATGCTATCCTCCATCTTCCTATCATTTATCTCACTTGCATCCATATTCCCTCTTTTACATTTGGTCTTGACAAGGTTGAACACATCCATGAGCATCAAGTATCTTGACATCGTTATCATTTCCATTGGCTTATTTACTTGTTGCATCCATGTTACCCTATCACGATCTTGCATCTCCCCAATCCACCTTCATTACTCCTAAGCAGTCTTTCCATAATCCCAAACCATTCCCTCATAGCCTCCATCACCCCGTTATCTTGATTGTGTTATCTTATCTACATCTTACCCAAATTGATCCATTGGTCTTGATCAAAAATGAAGGATGTAATGTACACAATTTGTTATCAAAAACCTCTTGACATGTCCACTATTTTGGATCACTCACTCTCATGACAGCAGATCGCTATCCCATATTCTATCTAGCACTACATCATCGAATTTCATTTCTTATCCAAAAATATGCTTCACATTGTTATATCCTTTTTTCTTAGCTTGGGTAATCTTGAGGAGATGGTCCTACGGGTCACATTTGCATGCTTGATCCATCATGGCCTTTCCATTTCTAATCCACCAGCTTGCAAATCCATCTGTCATGTCCTATACCTTACTAGACATTGGGGGCAAACCAATGTGATCTTGTTTGAGAGATGGTAAAATCTTAAAAAAATCCAAAAAATAAACCAAAAATCTCTTTAAAAAAAATCAAAATTTTTCTAAAAATCTAAAAAATTTAAAAACATTAAAAAATCCAAAAAAAAACAAAATCTTGCATAAAGTCTTTGCGCTACATCTTGCATAAACTAAGATTTTGTCACATACTAGGTTTCATTTGCCCAAGTTTTTCACATGGTCTCATTTTTCACTTGGGGGGCAAAGCATTGGTTTTTGATACAAACGGATTTGATAAGTGCTACTTTTTTGTCACATATCAAAGAAGATTTTTAGAGCTTCAAAGGAGAGATATTTTTTAACCTTTAATGAATATCATTGTTCAAACCAAGCATTCAATCTTGCAACTTGATCCTTGAGCTTCATGACCTTATTATCAGGATTAAAATTTGACAAAACCTAAATGATCAGAATGCATGGAATTTTATTGAAAATCTTTATGCAATGCAAAACACTTGAAGTTTTTGATGATGTTCATTGAATCATGTTCTTTTAGCTAATCCATGATGTTTCGACTAGATTGGTGATGATGAAGACATGTTATTTTTCTTGATTTCGGTGTGATTGTTTTACGATTGATTCATTGAATTATGCAACTTTGTCTCGAGACATGACCATCAAAGAGTCATTGAGGACATGGTGCATATGGAATGGATTCAATATCTTTTTGTTTACATAAAAGAATACCTTGGCTATTTAGATCTTTCATATCTTAATACCAAAATCCAATTGTAACATTGAATCCGATGAAACCGATATTCATACTCCCATAGTTGATTATTCAACTAGTGAGGGTTGTACTAGTTTCTAAATGGTTACAAAAGCAATGAAAGTGGTATTCATATTATCATGATGTGGTAAGTGGTGATTGTACTAGCTCCTAGTTCCACAAATGCTCAATGATGAAAAAATATCTCTTTTTCATTTATTTTGCAAAAAGCTAGTGACAGTTAGTTGCATTGCATGACATTCATATATATTAATATTGCATTATAGTTATGGGATTTTTCCTTAATCAAGGGGGTGAAAGTTAATCATGGTTAGATAATCAATGTCCTCAAATGTCTGATCCATAAAATGATCAATGCTACATCAAGGATATCATCAACATACATCTACTCACCTAGGGGCAACCTCACCATCTTCTCACCTAGGGGAAACCTCACCACCTGATCAACTACAGGCCACCTAATTTTGTTCATCACCTGAATCACATCTTCACCTTAATCATATCAAATGACCCTATCTATCAGCCTCCCACCATTAATCATCCCATCAAATACAATCAAATTGAATATCAATCAGTAAAATCATCCAATTGATCATTTCAAGTCAATCATTTATCATATCATCCATTTTCTCATCTTGAGCACATAAAATTTCCTAAATCTTGATCTTTAGGAAGGAAAATCAATCCATTTGTTCGTCTCTCTAGATCTCAATAGAGAATTATCAATTTATCCAATCAATCCATCAGCCTACCTATCCTATCCGATTGGCATCAATACAACATCAACCAAGTGGTTTTGACTGACATAAAGTGATATCCAATCATCATCAACATAACAATAATATTTAATCAATCATAACTGTTCTCATCAAATTCTCTCATGACTGAGGCATTTTCAAATTGATTTTATCAGGAAATGAATCTCAATTTCCCAAATTCAACCAAATCATCCAAACATCATCTCGATTCATTTTCTGAGGGAGCATCATATCCACATCAAAATTTCAAATCAATATTCTGCATCATATCTGCATCAAACATTAATCTTAATTTGGGGCATTAAAATTTCAAACATTATCAGTGGGGCATTCCGCATCTTATTAAATCAATCTACAGATCAAGGTTTCAAATCATGTTATCATATCAGTTTTGTATTAATCAATCAATCAAGCATCGCACATCAATTCAAAGAGGGGCATTTGTAGACACCTAAAAGTGGGCAAGTGTTCTCTTATCAAGCAAATCTGCAAATCTCAGCCAAATGCTCTAAATTTCATCAAAATAGATCAAATCAATTTTGAATGGACATTTATCAATCAAATTGGACAAAATAAAGTTAAATCAAAGGATTAATTAAACAATGACATCAAATGATTAAATACAATCCTAAAGGGATTAATAAAATTATATAATTGATTTTAATCAATTAATTGTATAGTCTATATCAAAAATCAAATTGACCTATTCCCCTACATGGATAAATTAATTAATTGATTGAATTAATAAATCCTAATATCCTTCAACATAAATTTGAGCAACCAATGAGAATTTAGAACACATCACATGGATCACTCCTAATTTGCAATCTCAATCACTCATTTTGAACTTTCAATCTCAATCACTCAAATCTGTCCCTTTGTCCCAACCTTTGATACAAGCATTTAAATTTTCCCCCCATTTGAAACCATCTCAAAGCCTCTCACATAACCAAGGCTTAACTATGATCAATTTACTCTATCCCCTACACTTGGAAAATTCCTATAAATAGAAGTCATTTTGAGAGCATAAGGGATCCTAGACAATCATGAGAAATTGCATCCTTATTATAGAGAAATTTAGCAAGATCATAAGCATTTTTTAGCATATTTTGAGACATTGAGATCATAATAGAATGAATTGCATTGGCAATTTGAGAGTTGTGAGCTAGAATAGGCATAATCAAACACAAATTCTTATTCTAGGTCTATCACTAGTAGAGATTAAGGCTGAGAGCTCTATTAGCATACTTAGATAGAGATCCATGAGATGTTAAATGATTTATTTTTCAATTCTTATATTAAATTGTATTATTATTTCCATAAAATTGATAGATAGCACCTTTATTTCATGAAGGTATGATTTATACATACACATGTAACTTTACCATTATCCCAAATATTACCACTCTTTGGAGATGTCTTTATCATATCCATGTAAGCAGTGACCCCACCCTCCTTGAGATTTTCCCAAAATTTAACCTCTTTCTTCCACTTACAAACCATTGGCTCTTCCTGTTTCAGTTTACCATGCATATTAACAAAAAACCAGACTCTGGACTTTAGCATAGGAGAATTGCCAAAAATGCAGAAAAAAATGCAGAGCAAGATAATTATGAAAACAATCGTCACTTTAAATGAATTGACAACCCAATTCCCACATTTGTATTTATTACTACACTGTCCTTGGAATGTGCAAGGGGCTTGCATAAGGAAATTACACAAATTATCCTTTCTTATCATCATAATTAGTAATTGATCTGGGATTTTGGTGGATTTGGTCATACCTTATGAGACTAAGGAATTCATTATTAAATCCTTGATTGCCTTTCCAGCATCTGACATCATCACTATAAGCTCCCACATTCACCAAGTTGTCATCCATGGCGTTCGATTCTCTAAACACATGGGTGACATGTGTATCCTCAAAGTCTGATAAGAGCCTTTTAATCTGGTTTATGATGTGACTCGTGTTCCATGACAATTTATGATTACCATTTATGTAGTTCATGGTATTCATGGCATCACCTTCCAGGCACAACTTAGAGAAATTCTAACTTTTAGCAAGCTTGCAAGCATAAAGGGAAGCCATAGCCTCAACAACATGGCTAGTTTGGGAGCCAATAGGTATAGCAGTAGCAGCCATACAATAACCTTGAGAATTTCTAACAATGCTCCCACATCCAGCAATGCTAGGGTTACCTTTTTCCAAGCCATTGAAATTAACTTTGTGCCAACTAGGAGAATGAGAGTTCCAAACAACTCCTTCATGATTACTGGAAATAGAATTAGCAATAGAAGAGAAGTTCCAATGATTAATGACTTCCTTGTCATAAATTCCTTCCATAAGTTTAGGCCTTATTTCACAAGCCAGTTTGATGTTTTCATTAATACTTCTTATAGCTTTAGAACCAATCAACAAAGGTGTAGAATTATTATTTCTGAAGATCCTATTGTTTCTTTCTTTCCAAATCCTCTAAATAATATGGGGGGAAGTGTAACTCCAAATTAGTTTCCCCAATTTACGAGAAAAGGGAGGGCTCCATTGGGTTAAGAACTCCTTAATAGTGTTAGGGAATACCCAGCTGATATTCTAGTGTTGCATCACAACCCTCTAGACCTCCCTAGTAAAATGACAGAGAAGGAGCAGGTGGGAAGAAGACTCAGCATCTTGCATGCATAGATAATATCTATTAAGAAGCATTCGGCCTCTTTTAGCAAGATTCTTAGTAGTGTATGTGGTAAATTTGGCCTTGTTAACTCACCATACACTTCAACATAGTCCTTCTTCATCAGATACACACAAGACTGAATATACAATTATTCATCCTGTCTGCCTGCATGATTTGACCTGTTGCCTTCTATCTAGATGGGGTTTTTGAAATTGCTCTCAGAACAAGGGTCTCACAACAATAGACCAATCTAGGAATGAAGGATTTTTCTCCATGAATGCAATGCAATGCAAAGTTATTCTAAGAATTGAAAGATGTGAGATAATCTAAGACATGATGATAATTGCAATTATTCTAGAAATTGAAG
>MU224103.1:2119634-2131718 GCA_018584345.1 Thuja plicata | reverse complement strand
TCTTAGCTAAAGAGGGTGAATTTAATTTAATTAAAGTGCTAGGACTTTATAATTAAATTAATTCAATCATAAGGTTTGTTTAGCCAATAGATATTTAGGAATTAAATATAATGTATGATTAATGTAGGTTTAGGATTTTCTACATTTGACACTTAGGTCGAGTAGAGTCAGTCAAAACTCAGAATTACCTAGTACAATAGGACTTTGATGATTCAGAAGAATGATAAATGCAACAAAATTGGTTAGGGTCGCAAGATGCCAATTTTGGGGTGTTACATTTTGCCCCTCTTTGAATTGATGTGCAAGCAACACATTGATTCAAAGAATAGTCTGATGCCTGAAGCACAGAAGAATAGATTTGAAAATTAATGATGCAAAGATTTCAGAGCCATCTCCAAAATAGAGCTTGACTCTCCGAAGTCTAGGTTAGGTTGCCAAGACACCGGTCAAATAGAGTTTTTGAGGATCATCTCCAGAACGAAGCTTGACCCTCAGGGATCCAGGTTAGAATGCCCTGATACCTAAATAGATTGATATCTTTCACAAGGCTATCCTCAGAACAAGGCTCAACCTTTAGGAGTCGGGGTTAGATTGCCCCGATACCTATCTCAAAAGATAATCAATAGAGATTTTAGGACTATCTCTAGAATGAAGCTTAGTCCCCCAATATCTAGGTTAGATTGCCAAGATACTGGTTTAGATAAATATCTTTCACAAAGCTATCCCAAGAATGAGGCTTAACCTTTAGGAGTCAGGGTTAAATTGCCCTGATACCTGTCTCAAAAGATAATAAAATAGAGGTTTTTAGGACTATCTTCAGCACGAAGCTTAGTCCCCCAATATCTAGGTTAGATTGCCCAGACATTGGTTTGATTGACATCTTTCACAAGGCTATCCCCAGAACGAGACTTAACCTTTAGGAGTCAGGGTTAGATTGCCTCGATACCTGTCTCAAAAGATAATAAAATAGAGGTTTTTAGGACTATCTTCAACATGAAGCTTAGTCCAAAAATAGCTAGGTTAGATTGCCCAGACATTGGTTTGATTGACATCTTTCACAAGTCTATCCCCAGAATGAGGATTAACCTTCAGGAGTTAGGGTTAGATTTCCCCGATACCTATCCATAAAGAAAATAGTCAAATAGAGATTTTAGGACTATCTTCAAAACAAAGCTTAGTCCCCCAATATCTAGGTTAGATTTCCAAGACACTGGTTAGATTGACATCTTTCCCAAGGCTATCCCTAGAATGAGGCTTAACCTTCAAGAGTCGGGGTTAGATTTCCCTGATACCTGTCTCAAAAGATAGTAAATAGAGGTTTAGAATCATCTCCAGAATGGAGCTTGATTATCAGGAGTCAGGGTTAGATTGCCCCGATACTTGTCCCAAAAGACAGTTTTCAAGAACCATCTGCAGAACGGAGCTTGATCCTCAAGAATCTAAGTTAGATTGCTCAGATACTTAAAAGATGACAAGATGTAAGGAACAAAGATGCCCTTATTGATTGTGGAGTATCCAGTTTTGACTTTGAGGTACGAAAAATTGAACATGCCCCAAGTGATGAGATGCCCTTAGTAATGATGACTTTTGAAAATCAAATCAGATTGATTGAAATAGATTTAATGATGTAATCATCCTACCTCCTCAGGAGAAAAATAGAAAGATGACACGTCATATTGATGATGGAGAGAGAAAAATTGTAGATAGACATTGAGTTGGAGATCAAGAAGAACTCAGAATAGATTACAGAAGAATTCAGAAGATTCATAATTAATTTTTGAGCGATTTCAAGGTCTAGTTGACCAAGTTTGACTAGGGTTGATAGAGTTGACTAGAGTTGAATTTTGAGGAAAAAAGTCAAAGTTTTGAGAAAATGATGATATGATATGATTCTAACAAGAAAGTGACGTTAGAAAGTTGACTACACAATCGTTTGATCGCATCAGTCTCAAAAATTTTAAAATGCAATTTTGAGCGATATAGAAGTGTCAAATTTTGATTTTGATCCTGAAAATGGGTTGAGCATATAGCTGAAGATAAAGAGTGAGGACAAAACACTTGGGCAGTCATGACAAAACCAAGACTCTGAAGAAGAACTCCCCTATGTATGAACCCAGGAGAATGCAAAGAAGAGAACACTGAATTGCTACCACAATGCAAGTCTAGAATGAAAAATGCAATCCTATGCTAGATGCAATATGAAAATGCAATTCTATGCTAGATGCAATATGAAAGTGCAATTATAGGACATGGTTGTGAGACCCATCATAAAATCATCATCATTGAGCATTTTTTTTTTTTGGAACAACAAAGTCGATACAACCCTTACTGGTGCCACAATGCAACCATAAGGATATGACTATGACTCTTCATTGGATGAAATATAGGAAGCGAATGAAAGCACCAGAGCACAAAAGCCAAGATGACTTGAACATTGTTTCCAATTAATGTTGCAAGAGTACACCAGTATCGAGGCATTCAAAGCCAAGATAACCATGAGTGTGATCATGCGTAAACAAACAAATCAATAACAAACAAAACAATGACAAACAGAGCAATAACAAGCAAGGAGATAGTACCGACCTCACCATGGCGTACAAATAAACAAGATCAAGGGATGTGAGGCTATTCCACCTTAGTGCAGGAGCTCTTATCACATACACCCTATTTATTTTACATTGCCAGATCATCGGGACTAAACCAACAAGCAGTAGACAAAGAAAATATATATGAAATTCATGAGAATAGACAGCATACAAAGAAATATTCAAGCATAGCTCAGCCAGTTTCAAATTTTTCAAATGTATTCATGTTTAGAGAGTGTTAAAAAACACCATTGTACTTCTGAGTGCATTGTATTTGATTTTTATTGATAGATGTTTACATTTGAGATATCTGATGTGTGTTAAAAAACACAGATGTGTCCAAAGAAAGTGTTAAAAAACACTATTTATGGTGGTGTTGAAAAACACCAGGTTGTGTCAGTAGCGAGTTGTCCTTGAGAAGTGACAAGATTACTGACTCAGGTGTAAACCAAAGATGTGATCAAATGGGGGGGCCCATGCCCCCAAGTAATGATGACTGACTTGATGTATGCTGCAAGGACAAAAGAGATTTGATTGCCCCCAAGCGTATGGCATTGAATCAGTGACAAGTCAGGAGGGTCCGCAAAGGAACCAGAGTGTCACAAAAGTGACCAAAAGATATGTACAAACTAAAGCAAAGAATCGTCAAGACTGAGTATCGATAGATAGAGCGTGTGAGTATAACTCCAACTGTAAAAAATGTGAGCAATCTTGATAGAATAGTGATAGTAGGTAGACGTAGTGGGAACCACTAGTGACTCACGTGAGAGAAATGCTCAAATGAAGCGATCATGGTATAAGATATACATCAGTAGGTAGACACAATGAGAACCACTGGTGACTGATGTGAAGAGGACCCTTAAAAGATAAAAGGACAGTGCCCCCTAGATTAGGAGGGTTGCCCTGAGAGTATGACCAGTTTCAATCCATGTGAGTTGGTGTCTTGACAAGAACTGAAAGCAAATGTAAGCAGGAAAGCAACAATGCAGGAAAGCAAATGCATAAAGCCAAGTGGTGCTGCGATAGATATAGCATTATGGAACAAGAGGCACCTGTTTACCAGGTTTTCACCTTCTTGGAAGAAATTCTTTTTTTTGCTACCCCTTTTTGTGAGGTTTTCATCAATGGCACTTTTTCTCTTTTTCTCTTTTTTTTTTGTATTTTTCAATTTTTTAATTTTTTTGTATTTTTGGAATATATAATTTTTTTTGGAGATACATCAAAGCGCCTATCGCTAGGTTTTCACTAAGATGATGATTTTTTCAGGACTTTTTTAGATTTTTAGAATTTTTTTAGGACTTTACTATATACATGAGCATACTGAAGATGTCTCAGCTGTAGAACCGTTTCAGATGAAGAGCGTTGATGGGATCTTTGAGTTGTTCTCCTTCAGTAGTAGAAAGTTGATAGGTACCAGACCCAAACACTGCAATAACAATATACAGACCAAGCCAATTTGGTTCAAATTTCCCTTTCTAGATCTGATGTTGTTGATTCTTAGGGTTCTCCCTCAGAATGAGGTCACCGACTTGGAAATCTCTTGGTGTAACCTTCTTGTTATAACTCTTGGACATCCTTTTTTGGTATGCTCTAAGGTGATCGAATGCCACTTGTCAATGTTCATCAAGTAATTCTAGCTCTTGTAGCCAAGATATTCTGGTATCTTCATTAGTAATGAGGCCTTTCAAAGAGACTTGCAGAGAAGGAATCTCAACCTCAATAGGTAACACAGCATCTTCTCCATAAACCAACGCATAGGGAGTAGCCCCAGTTGGTGTTCTTATACTTGTCCTATATGCCCAAAGAGCTAGATTGATCTGGAGATGCCAATCTCGTCTGGATTTATGCACTGTGCAATGTAGGATCTTAAGGATTGTTTTTTTGGATGCTTCTACATGTCCATTACCCTAAGGATAATAGATGGAAGACCAATGTTGAGTAATTTTAAACTTAGAGCATAGCTCTATCAAATCCTTGTTTTTGAATTGTCCCCCATTATCAGTGATAATTAATGAGGGTACACCATGCCTATAGATGATGTAATTGAGAATGAACATAGCTACTATTTTGCCACTTGCAATGGTGAGAGGGACTGCCTCCACCCATTTAGTAAGATAGTCTGTAGCTATGATTATAAACTTATGTCCATTGGAGGACGAGGGGTAAATCTGATCCACAAAGTCAAAGGCCCATTGTTGAAATGGCCAGAAATTAATGAATGGAATAAGCTCCTTGGCTGGAGTGTGAATCAGGTTACCATGTGATTGACATTGTTTGCAGCACTTAGCAAACTATGTTGCTTCTTTTTCCATATCTGGCCAATAGTAACCAGCTCTAATAAGTTTATGGGCCAATGTTAGGCCATTAGAGTGAGACCCACAGATGCCTTCATGCACCTCTACTAACTCTCATTTGGAATCATCAGGTTCTAAACACCTAAGGAGGGTACCATCTAGACTACGTCTATATAAGTCATTAGCGATGATGACAAACCGTGAAGCAATACGGATTAAGTGACGTTTTCCATTCTGGGTGTAAGTGTCTAGAACAATCTGGTCACGAAGGTAGGAAAAGATATGATGGTAGTGGGATGAGTCATGTCCTATGATAGAACAGATCATCTAGGAATCAGGGGAGTCATAGACTGGGTAGCATAACATCTCCAATAGGAATTCATCTCTAAAATCATTTTCAGGCATCTGTAGCATAGAGGCAAGAGTAGCCATGGCATCTGTTGCTTTATTATCTGCCCTCAGAACCTATTGAAATGTGATGTGAGTAAAATACTACTTGAGGTCATCAACCAACCATTCATAAGGTACCAACTTGTCATCCCTTGTCTGATAGATATCATTAACTTTATTGATTACTAACTGTGAATCTCCAAGAACATTGAGTTCGTTTATTCGCCACTCAAGGGTGATCTTCATACCATTGATTAAGGCTTCATACTCGGCAATTTTGTTTGTACAAGGAAACAACATCTTATATGCTTTTGGTAAAGAGTACCTTTGAGGTGTAATGAATAGTATCCCAGCACCTGACCCCTATTGGGTAAATGATCCATCAAAAAACATAGTCCATGATCAATGTGTAAGAAGTAATATGGACTCATTTGGAAATTCAATGTGCAATGGTTGATGATCAACTAGAGGTGCTTCTGCCAACTGATCTGCTATTGCTTGGCCTTTAATGGCTTTCCTTTCCACATATTGAATATCAAATTCACTAAGGAGCATGACCCATTTAGCTAGTCTACCTGTGAGAGTAGCTTTACTGAGTAAGTATTTCAGAGGATCAATTTTAGCAATTAGACCTGTAGTATGAGCCAACATATAGTGTCATAGTTTTTGTGAAGCAAACACCACTGCAAGACAAGCCTTCTCTATAGTAGAGTATTTCATTTCATATGAGACTAGAGTTCTGCTAATGTAATATATATCCCTTTCTTTGTTGTTTTGATCTTCTTGAGCCAATAGGATACCCAATGATGCATCCATAGCAGAGATATACAGTATAAGTGGCTTCCCATGAATAGGAGGCATCAAGATAGGCGGGTTCACAAGATATTGTTTGATTTGTGTGAACCCTTCATCACATTCTTTGTTCCACTAATAAGCCACACCCTTGTGCAAATTTTTTGTAAATGGTTGGGACTTGTCCGCTAGTTGAGAGATAAAATGTCAGATAGACTGCAGTCGGCCTTGAAGTCCTCTCATTTGTCTGATATTTTTTGGTGGTGGCATTTCCATGATTTCTTGCACTTTTGCAGGATCTACTTCAATACCTTTGGCAGAGATGATATAGCCAAGCAATTTTACAGATCTTATGCCAAATGCACATTTCTTAGGATTAAGACTCGGACTGAATTGTTCCATATGATCTAGTATAGGACCTAGATCAACAAGATGTTTATTTTGGTGCATGCTCTTAGCCAAAGTGTTGTCCACATAATCTTCCATTGTTTTATGCATCATGTCATTAAATATAGTGGTAACAGCTCACTGATATGTAGCACCTACATTTTTGATTCCAAAGGGCATGACATTCCAACAGAAGGTGCCCCAGGCACATGTGAAAGCTATTTTCTCTTGGTCCTTTGGCACAATTTTTTATCTGGTTGTAGCCAGAGAAACCATCCATTAGTGAGTACATTTCAGACCCAGCTGTCATATCTACGATCATGTCAATATTAGGCAGTGGAAAATCATCCTTAGGACATGCCAAATTCAAGTCTCTGAAGTCCATGCAGACTCATATGGATTTATCATGTTTTGATACTAGAACAATATTAGAGATCCACTCTGCATAATCAATGACTCTGATAAACACTGCCTTAAGAAGTTTCTCTAATTCAGCTTTGACAAGTAGAGCTACATGTGGATGCATTTTGTGAAGCTTCTTCTTGACGGGTTTAACACCTGGTGCAATGGACAAATGGTGCATGATTAGATTAGGGTCTAATCCTGACATGTTTGAATATTTCCATGCAAAGTTAATCTTTTTGTTTTTGAAGAATGTAGTGAATTCCTCTCTTTCTGCCTCTGATAGTGATTGTGCCAAGTGAATAATCTGAGGTTCTACCTCTGTACCCAAGTTGATTGGTTGAGTTGGTTCAATAAGAACAGATGATCTCTCATGGAAGTGACTCAGAAGCGCATCAAGTATCTCATCCGCAGGCACCTCAGAGAGGTTTTCACCTTTGGATATGTCTTTTATTTTGACTATTTTAGGCTCTGATACTACCACAAGGTGGTTTTCACCATCAGAGCGCCTATTTTTTTTTATTTTATTTTATGACTAAGATACTTGATGTCAGCCTCAGTCATGTTGACACTTGCTTCGCTAGTGGGAGACGTTATAGATTCGACAGTGTGTAGGTAACATGCAAGAGCGTAATCATTCTGGAATGTAAGGACTTCATTAGATGGGGAGGTAGATTTACAGTCTATAAGCTCAGGATGGTGAAGTGAAAGAGGAGTGACGGGTTCAAGTGTGTTCATGGTATAATCATCAAAGGCATGGACAAGCAAGTCGAGACCCAAAGTGATCTCATCACAAGGTATAGTCGAATTTCTTTGATTCCTAACGACCATAGTAGATGATATGTTAACATATAGGGATTCAGACTCATGTGACCCTACTCTAGACCGTTCACCTACTTTGAGAAGGTTTTCATATGCATTAGCTGTATCTGTATCTCTGTCAAAAGTGGCATATGACAAGCTGTCAAACTCATATTCATGAGAGTCTATTTTATCATTAGGTCTCATGTCAAGAACGTGAGTGAAATCAACCCTTTGTCCCCAGTTGGGATGATTTCTACCTAGAACCTCTGCTATGGTCAGATGAGCACCTATTGACCTAGGTACCTTAGTAGTGTCTGTAGCATCAACTGCCTCTTGTGTAATGAGAAGTGACTGGAATTCCTGGTCAAACTGTTCTTGAAAGTGTGGTGGTATGTATAAATCACCTTGATGACCAGGATTTAGAGTATATATTTCCTTCCACTCTTCATAAGTTAATGGAGAAAGTGAAGTGATGGTATTAGAGTCACTATCAGTGTCTACTATACTGACATGTGGTACAAAGTTATCTGGCTCAGCAAAGAATGTTGCTAGGTCTAGAGGAATAGGATAAGGAAAAGTATCTTCATCAGAGCTGTCTTCAGATTTTGTAGTTTTAGGTATTTCTTTAGGTGTTGGTTGTTTATCTTCTCGAGGTACAAACTTGTTTATTCCCAGTTGAAATGTGAGTTTCTGGAAGCCTATTCCTGTAGAGTCGCGTGTTCTATGACCAATAGCTTCAAGTGGTGCAATCAAACCTTTTTGATTTGCACCTATGGGACCATTTCCTTTGTAGCCAAAATGTTGCATAATAGATAAACCTTTGCCATATTGCTCAGGTTTCATGTCATAAGGAGGAGTATTTTTAGAATTGTCTTCTCCTTTATAGATCCAAGCTTTGATAGCTCTATTTTTAGCTTCTTCTTCTAATGGTACTGTGGCTTGCACAAAGGTACCACCAGAATTTGTTGGAGGAGTAACTATAGAAGGTTTAGTGCTTTCAGAAGGTCTCCCATAAGAATGGGGAGACAAAGGAAAAGACGTAATAAATAGCACTAGTTCAATCTGATATCCTCCCTTGTCAGTTTCTTTGAGTGTCAAACTCTTTCCCATTTCTTTTAATTTATCCTCAAGGAATTCAATAGATTCTCTATTGGTAGGCACCAGGATGTCAGTACATTTTGTGAGGGCATTGCAATCATAGTGTGTATGAGAAAGTATAGTCACTTCAGACCCTTGGAATGGGAACTTAATGCACTAATGGTATGTGGAAGGGATAGCTTGCATTTCATGGATCCATGGCCTTCCTAGTAGAATATTGTATGCCAAAGGAATGTCAAGCACTTGACAAATAACATCTCGTTCAACAGGACCAACTCTTATGGGAAAAACAAAGAGCCCCTTGGATTTGTGTTCTTTCTCATCATAGGCTTTAATGGTAATCTTTTTGTGAGCATCAATGAAATATTTTCCATAGCCTAACTCAATAAGGAAACTAGCAGAGCAAATATTTAGGCCAGCACCGTTATCTATGAGAACACAACAAACACGCTTTGGACCAATCATGACTTCAATGTGCAGGAGATTATTATGCGGGTGACTCAAAGAATGGTCATCTTCCTCAGAGAAAGAAAAGTAACGTGAGGAGGTCAAGTGACCTACCATAGACTGAAACTAATTGAGATCAAGATCTTTTGGGACCTTTGCCTTAGTGAGGGCTTTGTCCAGGATTTCCCTATGAGCAGGGGAGATTTTCAGGAGCTCAAGAATAGTTATCTAAGCATTAGTACGTTGTAATTGATCAAGAATGTTGTAATTGGTAGCATTAGATGAGGAACCCACTTTGGGATTCTTAGTAGCAGATTCAACCTTAGCTTTATCTGAAGGTTGAGTTGATGTAGGTATAGAAGGCTCAGGACCTTTGAGAATGATCATAGCACGAGATCGGGTGACAACGTTAGCACTGATTTGAGACTATTCTGGTTTAGAAAATTGAGGTGTAGATCCTCGCAAAATGAAAGGTGTTTTAGAATTGGGAGTATCTTCCTTCCCCTTGAGAATGATGACATTACAATATTCAGTATCAACAGGTTCAACCATATTAATGACATTGTCGCTATTGGTGTATGTATAGTTGACCTTAGCATCAATATTTTTGCCTTTAGATGATTCACCTTTTCCATGAGGAGGAAATGGGTCTTTGAATTCTTGGTGATCAAAATTTTTGTTGTGACCTTCCACAACAATAACCTCACTATCAATGAGATCCTGGATTATATGCCGCAATTTAAGACACGTAGCTATTTTATGACCTTTGTTTTGGTGAAAATCACAATAAGCGGATTCATTCCACCAAGAGGGTCTTGGTTGTGGATCATAAGGTTGTGAATTTTCCAATGGAGTGATTAAATGGTTGTCCACAAGAGTCTTGTAAACCACCTCAAGAGGTTCTCCTAAAGGAGCGAATTCACGCTTGGGTCTAGGAGCCCAAGGTTTAGGTCCAGAAAATCATGAAGTACTTGGTTTGGATTCTGCCGCAGCTTGTCCCGTGGCTTTGGCCACTTGCATCATGGTAGTGAGATTAAAGGCATCCTTGGAAGGCTTAGGAGTCACATTGTCTACAACACCATCATTCACAACATTTTGGTTCTTGTTGGGAAATTTGGATTTATCTTTGCTTGAGGAAGAAGACCCTTGTTTATTTTCCTTATGTAAGGTCAATTCTCCTTTCTTGATCATGAATGTCTTGATTCTTATAGCTTGTTTAATCACATCATCAAAGGTTAGAGGACCTTGTAGCTATACTTGATACCCAAAGTTGGAGAGAAGATTATCGAGAAACATGTCCAACTTTTCATATTTGGGTATCTTGCGAGAATATCGTGTATAAAGTTGTCTCCATCTTTGGAGAAATGCCAAGAAGGATTCCCCATGATTTTGTTTTAGATTGCAAAGATCTCGGATATGAATCAGATGTTGAATGTTGTGAGAATAATGTTGTAGAAATAAATTGGCAGTTTTGTCAAACGTTTTGATGCCAGTTGGTAGTCTAGAAAACCATTCCATAGCTGATCCTCCCAAACTACATGGTAAAAGACACATGAGATAGGTTGTGTCATATATCAATTCCATGGAGAGAGCATCAAATTCTCTCAAATGGTCTTGAGGGTCAGATGTACCCAAGTATTTGTCATATTTAGGAAGTTCAACTCCTTTGGGAAAAGGAGGCATGTGAAGATCTTTGTCAAATGGGAAAGGACAGATGCTTTCCAGTGTGAATTGTATAACGGGTTTGTCTTTCTCTTTCAAGAGTTTAAAGAGTTTCTCTTGCATGGTTTGCATTTCTTTGCGCAAGTGGGAATTTTCAGTTTCTTCCTCTTTCTCAACAAGTGTTTCTATAGCATAATTGGAAGGTAACTTAGCCCCTTGATTGGCTAGTTCAAGAAGGTATTTTTCTTTCTCTTCAGCTAGGAGAACTCCCATAATTCTACATAAATCTTTGTTATCACGAGCTTGTGCAATCTCTTCTTGAGTGATTTCTACTTCTACATCGTTAGGGGGGTCTTGAGAATGGGACTTACCCCAAGTTTTAAAGAGGTCAGTTCTACTAACCTCACCACCTGATTGGTCATGATCTGCCATCTTGCCAAAGTGCAAGGGTTCAAGGTGTAAAGACTCAATATGAAAAGATTGAGTGTTCTCTGAATTTGGGTCTTCTTGGAACAAAGGATTTTGAACCCGACTAAGATCCATAGGAAATGACCATTTATTGTAAGGTTAATGTACCGGAGAAGGAGATTGAGATGATTCCTCACTAGATGTATCCGGTAATGGTGTGGAAAGTATAGATTTGTCTTGATTGATTGAAGGAAATGTTTTGCCACTTTGAGTTGTGACAGTCATAGAAAAAGTTTTGAACAAGAGATGTGAACTAGGACCAAACTTGAAACTATCTCAAAGATTGCACAGAATGTGCCAAAAGGTGAAGTATCTATTAGAGAAAATAATAAGATAAGAGCAAGGAAATTGTTTAATCTAAGAGTTAGGTTTAAGAAGTGATACCATGAATAATGTAGAACTAAGTGCATACACCAAAATACAATTAGGCAAGGAGACAAGATTTTGAAGGGGGAAAAGCGAAAAAAAACCCCCGTGATAATATTATGAATGGGAAAAAAATGCCTAGAGAGAGAGAGAGAGTGAGCTATGCTCTTACAATTATATTCAAGAAGAAGTGAAGAATTGTGTCAAAAGGTGTGTTTGAGAGAAAGAAAGCCATCTCTTTAATAGAGAGGTGAGGAGGGATTTACATTGTAACTCCCATTTCTATAGATGCCACATGTCATAAGTGTGTGAGCCAAGTGTAGGATTCCTCATAAGGAGGAATAACTAAGAATAATAAAGGATACCTTGGTTTATCCTAGTAAATATAA
>MU224103.1:2101351-2116323 GCA_018584345.1 Thuja plicata | reverse complement strand
GGTGCAATGAGGCCTATTTGAATAATTATTATTATTATAGTTATTGGAAGGCCTAGAATTGTTAGTATTGTTAGATCTTTGATAATTTTGATTATTATTGGAATTATTAGTATTGTTAGTCTGATTACTGTTAGAAGATCTATTGTTATTGTGACTTTGAGAGACATATGCATGTTCATGAGATTTAAGAATGCCAAACTGAATTAATTTAGCTTCCTCTTGACGCAACATATTTTGAAAAATGACATAAGTTAATTGAGTTGCTAAGGAAGGAATAGCTAACTGAGAGTAAATATTTGTAATAAACTGTTGAAACTGTCTAGGCAAACATTTATGAATAATTATGTGGATTATCCTTAAATCAGAAAGAGGAACTTGTAAACCAGTTAGTAAAACTCTAATGGAGTCAAACTTGAGCAAGAAATCATCAACAGAGTTGAAGTCGGTATACCTGAGGTCTTCAAGTTGGTCTTGAAGCTGGATTTTTTGATTCTCATCTACACTTTCATAGGTATTTTTTAGGATGTCCCAAGCCTGATGGGCTTCTGTACAATTAGAAATTAAGACATACAATTCGAGACTTAAGGAGATCCCGATTAAACCAAGTGCTTCCTCATTTTTATTCTTCCAAGTAGTTTGGTCAGCTTGAGAAGCAGAGGCTGCTGGATTTAAACTGCCATCAGTGGCAATATCTAGAATGTGTCTAAATCTAAAGATGAAGGTCATGTGAGTTTTCCATGCATGATAATTTGTACTGGTTAACTTAATTTCTGGCATCAGGGTAGTCATGATGAGAGAAACAAAGTTCAAAACTATGGATAAAAAGAGAGAAAGTTCACAGAATGCAGAAACTTAAAACAGACAATATACACTTGCATGCAATAGCAGAAAGCTATAAAAGCTTACGCCAATGAGGCATGCAAGGAAAGCCAACAAACTGAGGAAAACAGAACCTAAGAAACCTAAGAGCAAGAGGATATTGGTTAAGCTATTATAGATTAACAGAAAATGACAAGAACTCTTGCATGCAAGGAGAAAGGAAGAAAAAAAAACTACTAAAAAAACAACCCTGCAAAAAAATGGATGAGTTAGAAACCAGGAGACGAGGTAAAAGATAATGTTAATCTGATAACTTAAAGAATAAAGACACTATGAAAACATTAAAGAACTAAATCTAAATCTATTTAAAAAACTGAAATATGAACTTGAAATAAGAGGTTTAAACTAAGATTTAAAAACAGAATCTATAATAAATAAACTAAGAATTAAATTAAATCTAAAAAAAATTACAAGAATTAAACTAAATTTATTTAATTTTTAAGCAAATAAAGATTAACTGAATCTATTAAAAAATTATATTAAAAAAAACTAACACTAAAAAAACAACTAAAAAAACTAATATAAAGATAAATAGGACTAATCCTAAATTTATTTATTTATTTTAAATGATCTAGCCACTAAAAGGTTTATACTAAGAAATTAAAACTGAAATTATATCAACTAATCTTATTAAAAACTAAAATATTAAAAACTAAATCTATGAATAAATCGATTAAAAACCTACTATTACGATAAAAGAACTAAACTAAGTAAAAGCGAAAAACTAAATCTAAAAAAGATTAGACTAAATCTAAGATAAAAGATAAATTTAAACTAAATCTAATGAAATAAATCAACAACTAATAAAAAACTAAAGAAAAATCGATTTTAAAAAAATAGAGATAAATCGATTTAAAGAAAACACATTTTTGGGGAGGTTTGAACCGATGACCTCCCTCTTACCACTCTTGGTCTCCACTGCTAGGCCAAGCGGTTTCCACAAGATTAAAGTGCGGCAGTTAAAATACGGCAGTTAAAATATGGTATCGGCTCAGATACGGTGTAAGGCAGAACAGAACTGGCGGCGGCAGTGGGGAAAGAAGGCAACAGAGGCGGCAGGGGAAATGCCAGAAAGACCAGCTGGGGTTTGGGATGGCGGCGGTGAAGAGGGTGCTGCCACTGGGCCAGCAGACACGCAGGGGAGGGCGGGTTATGGGCTAGGAAAGGAGACTGCGATGAGAAAATGAGAGGGGAGAGGAAAGAGTGAAGCGCGGGGAAAGGAGATAAAGAGGGAGCAGAGGTGGATGAAGACGGTGGTATGAAAAAAATAGTGGAGGGATAAGGGAAAAGACAGAGGGAAGGCAGTCGGTAGGGGTGTGAGGGAGGAAGGGTGAATGCGAAGGAGGGAGATGGGAATTGTTTGAAGGAGGGAGAAGGGGAAAAAAAACACTGTGAGAACACAAAAAATCAAAACCTGCTAAAGAATCAGATAACAAACATAGAAAAGAATGAGATGCAAAGAGAGTACAATGCAATGCAAAAAAAGATGAATGAAAGAACTAATATAAGATCGAAAGAAAGCAAGTTTAAACCTAAAAAAATTGAAAAAATAGAGAAAAAAAGAATATGCAAAAAAAAATGCATGCAAAGATAATAATGGAGAACCTTTTAAAAAAAAGGCAATTAATAGAGCAAGTAACCGAAATATAGGAGTAATGAAAGAAAATTTGAAAAAGAAATATTCTAAACATGCAGAACCCGAAATTAGAAATAAAAGATTGCAAATGAAAGAGAATATTATACAAAATTTGAATCTATATAATATTAGAATTAAAAAGCTTTTAAATTTTTAAGTTCTTTTTTAAAAAATTGAGAATAACAAATGTAAATGAAGAATTTGATTATAAAGTAATTTTTGTTATAATATAATATTGAATTTTATTATAGAATTAGGATTTTTTTTTTTTTTTTAAATAAGCAAAGATGTAAGAAAAAAAACTTAGGGAGAAGAGATAAAAAAACTTCCTCAAACAAAGTCTTCGGATTTGGAGTGCACCAAGATATAGTAGCCCCTTAACCTGAAAAACTCAAAAGATGATTAAACCAACCTGCTCTGATACCGTATTAGAGAAAATAATAAGATAAGAGCAAGGAAATTGTTTAATCTAAGAGTTAGATTTAAGAAGTAATACCATGAATAATGCAGAACTAAGTGCATACACCAAAATACAATTAGGCAAGGAGACAAGATTTTGAAGGGGGAAAAGCGAAAAAAAACCCCCGTGATAATATTATGAATGGGAAAAAAATGCCTAGAGAGAGAGAGAGAGAGTGAGCTATGCTCTTACAATGATATTCAAGAAGAAGTGAAGAATTGTGTTAAAAGGTGTGTTTGAGAGAAAGAAAGCCATCTCTTTAATAGAGAAGTGAGGAGGGAGTTACATTGTAACTCCCATTTCTATAGATGCCACATGTCATAAGTGTGTGAGCCAAGTGTAGGATTCCTCATAAGGAGGAATAACTAAGAATAATAAAGGATACCTTGGTTTATCCTAGTAAATATAACAACCAAGGAAAGATTAATTCTAACAGTATCCTTGGTGCAAATTGTCTAAGATGAGGCTAGAACAGCCAAGAGATGACTATTGCGACATAAGGCATGACGACATAGATAAAAGGAGATCAAAAAGACATGAGACGAGACCAGTTTAAGAAAGAATCACGTAGTTCTCAACCCAAGAAACCAAGTTTCAGACTGTGTGAAGATGGATGACAGAAAAATAGACCCATATCAGAGACCAGATTTGACAGAAGAAAACTTGACTGATAGATTTAAGCTCACTGTTTTGGACAAAAGACTCTAGTTTCACGCAAAGAAATGCTCTTCCACGCAAAGATTCTCACCGACCCACGTGACACTTTGCAATATTTGCGTGAAGAAATGCTCCAGATTGACAGATAAAAGGATGACAGACTAATGGAACTATTTCCAAATATCGCATGACAGTCTATTTCATATCGCGCGAAGATTCTCACTGAATGATGCGAAGATTGGGAAATTTCGCATGAAACTAGGCAAATGTTGAAAAAAAAGATGTTTACAGAATTGGACTGTTGAGACTAGTTTGTGTTTCCCAAGATAAAATCATACTATTTTCCGATAGATAGTTCAAGTTATAGATTGTTTTGGACATGTTCAAGATTAACAGTTTGTATGTTTTGACGATAGTTTCGATTGTTCAAATGATACACCCACGCAAAACACATTAAACTGAATGTTTGTAGTACCAAAACAAGAACATCACAATCCTAGGATAGCCAGGACAATATCTGTTGAATCCCCACTTGAACTAAAGTTCAGCTACGCTTGCTCTTAGCGGATAACTTAGAAGCTTGGAAGCACGGGCTCCTCCTTACATATGCACTCACTTCTTAGGCATACCAAGCTTTGAACCCCAAAGGAATTGCTTCCCAAAGGGCTTTTATCTCTACTAAAAGCCGTAAAAATGTGGGGCATCTTATTCGGTCTCTAACCTTCCATGCCAACAGATAGAGGGTTTTTGGAAACTAGAACAACAATTTTTAGTAAGGACATCCGTTCAGGTGGTTTTGATCAAGTCATTTTCCCAATAAAGGGGGCTCTCCCAATCTGTTCAAAGCAAGGCTTTCACCTTAATGATGTCGGGACTTTAACGCACCACTAGGGTACTAGAGGAGATTTTGGTTGCCACAATCAATTCACACCTGTCTATTGTGACATTAATTACAATAGCATTTTTTGTATACCTGTTTGGAAGGGCTTGGCTTTAGCCTGTTACCGGTTGGGCATCCACTCTCACCAGCTCTGCTAAAGCTCTCGGGAGGTAGCCACTCTAGAAGAATCACATGAATTTCTCTTACACCCAAGATCCATAAAGGCAAGGGGAGAGGATACATTCATGTAGTTCTTAGGATTACAATCTAAAAAACACTTCAATCATGCAAGACAATGATTCATTTTAAGCACCAACCGAAGTGTGTTTTAACTACCAAAAACAGATATAAGAAGTTGTGAAAACATGCAAGGTCTTCGACAAACATCCTACAATAAACTCATTAGTAGTTTGTAATGCCTTTCTTCATATTAGCGCCCTGCAACAAACATGTCAGAAGTTTATGATGGCTTTTCTTTATCTCAGCGTCCTGCAAACCACTGTCAAGCTGTCTCAAAAGATAAAATCAGAGAATCACAGATGTCAGAAAATAGCAGGTGATTAGAAAACTGACACAATAAAATATCAAACTGAAATCTTTGGACTATAATTTTGCGGGATAAAGTATGCTAGATCGCATGAAGAAGTACTGCATGCCACGCGAAGAACTAGAAAGTTCGCGCGAGACATACAGAAAGTTCACGCGAAATTAAAACAGAACTATATAGAAGTACGGGCAGAATGCAAGAAAATGAAAAAAATGAAATGAAATGAGGCTAGAACATAAATGTACCTACCCCACGATGGGCACCAGAAATGTATGTGGTAAATTTGGCCTTGTTAACTCACCATACACTTCAACATAGTCCTTCTTCATCAGATACACACAAGACTGAATATAAGATTATTCATCCTGTCTTCCTGCATGATTTGACCTGTTACCTTCTATCCAGACGGGGTTTTTGAAATTTCTCTCAGAACAAGAGTCTCACAACCATAGACCAATCTAGGAATGAAGGATTTTTCTCCATGAATGCAATGCAATGCAAAGTTATTCTAAGAATTGAAAGATGTGAGATAATCTAAGACATGATGATAATTGCAATTATTCTAGAAATTGAAGCTATTCTATTGCAAAATGATATTATTCTATATGAGATTATCAAGAAATGTGACAATAATTCAGTATTCTAACAATGCATATGATCAGAAATTCAGGAAGGGTTTGAATGAGAGACTGAGAGTTCTTTTATAGACTCAGAGATGATCAGAATATAAACTTTCCTCTTTGAAATAAAACAGATAGAAAAGCTAGTTCAATTTAGAAAGATTTATTTAAAAGAATACAATAAATTATTTTCTTTCTGCTTTAACTGTTTTCTTTCTTTGATTCAATTCTATTTTATTTGAATTAATTGTTTTCTTTCTCTTTAAAGCACAATTAATTCAAAGATTCCATTTCTAAACAGAAGAAAGATTTTTGAGAGAATATCCAATTAATTAAATAAATATGACCTCATAAATAGGCTTTTCTCAATTATCTGAATAATTAAATTCAATTATTGAAATGAACATATTTATTTAATAATTAAATA
Source organism: Thuja plicata (assembly GCA_018584345.1). Taxonomy (NCBI): domain Eukaryota; kingdom Viridiplantae; phylum Streptophyta; class Pinopsida; order Cupressales; family Cupressaceae; genus Thuja; species Thuja plicata. The sequence goes on along the minus strand of MU224103.1, from coordinate 2,110,217 downwards.
TTGTTTAATTCCTTTCCATGTGTCTTAGCTAAAGAGGGTGAATTTAATTTAATTAAAGTGCTAGGACTTTATAATTAAATTAATTCAATCATAAGGTTTGTTTAGCCAATAGATATTTAGGAATTAAATATAATGTATGATTAATGCAGATTTAAGATTTTCTACATTTGACACTTAGGTTCAGTAGAGTCAGTCAAAAATTAGAATTTCCTAGTACAATAGGACTTTGACGATTCAGAAGAATGATAAATGCAACAAAATTGGTTAGGGTCGCAAGATGCCAATTTTGGGGTGTTACAAGTAGAAAGAACTTTGTCCTGGGAAAACAACCAGAAGAAAATTTTAATTTTTGGGATAAGGGAAGGAGACCAAACCTTAGCCCAATAGGGCTCTGAGTCATAAGAACAAGACAAGGAGTACGTCGAAGCCACCGTGAAGTTGCCACTAGGATTAAGGGACCAAATGAGCTGGTCATTACAGTTTTCTTTGATCACCCAGAGGGTTAGGTCAATATTAATAACTTTCAGTAAGGGATCAATGTCATTGAGATTAGTCCAATTATTATCTCTTCAATAATCTATGACTTTACTCCCAATTATTCTAGAAAAAATGTCAGCAAGGTGGGCCACTTCAGGATACTGAATGAGGGGTTTGTCTCTAAACCAAGGATCTTCCCAAAAATTGATTTTCATGCCATTACCAACTCTCCACCGAGCCCCTTTAGTAGCAAGAGATTTATCTTTCAAAATATTGTTACATATAGTAGACCCATGCACAATGAGGGGGGAGGAGAGGAAAGCCTCAATAGAAGGGGTAGCATAAAGGTATTTGGATTTAAGAATTTTGTTCCAAACTTTTTTCTCCTCAAAAATTCTCCATATTTGCATAGCCAGCAGGGCTAGATTGATATCCTTAATTTTTTTATTCCTATACCACCATATTTAATAGTTTTGCACACATTCTCCCAAGCCACAAGATGAATCCTATTTTTCTCCTCCATGCCTGACCATAAGAACCTTTTCTGCAATCTCTCAATAGTTTCATCAATCTTGGAGGGAATTCTGAAGAGGCTCAAAGCGTAAACTGGAAGATTTTGGAGAGAGGTCTTGAGTAGAAGAATCTTCCAAGCATTGCTAAGAAGGGTCCCATTCCAACCAACAAGTTTTTTGTTGAACTTTTCAACAATAGAATTCCAGAAAGAATATGGGGGTTTCAGACCCAAGGGAAGACCCAGGTAGCTAGAATGGAAATATGAGATAGTAAAACCAAGAATGGTCGCCATTTTTTGTTGTCTAGGGAGGGGGGTATTGACAAAAAAAGAGAGATTTTCTCCCAATTGATAAGTTGACCCGTAGTTGAAGAATAGGTGTTCAAATCCTACTTGATAGTTCTAGCTTCTTTAATCAAGGACAACCCCATAAGAACAGTATCATCTACAAATTGTTCATGGGAAAAAGATTGGAAATACGAAGAGGGGAGAAGACCCTGAATTGAGCCAACATGGACCCACTTTGAGAACAATATCCCAAGGCACTCAGCCATAATAGAAAAGAGAATGAGGGAGATGGGATCCCCTTGTCAGAGACCATGAGAAGGGAAGAAAATTTTGGAAGCAAAGCCATTAACCAACACCAAAATAGAAGGAGTGGAGATAAGTTTCTAGATGAGGTTAATAGATTTCTCAGAGAAACCAAAGGCCAAAAGAACTTTACAGAGGAAAGCATAATCCACTCTTTCATAGGACTTAGAAAGGTCAACCTTCATAAGGAACCCTTACTTCTTTCAAACCTCCAGCGAGTGGATATTCTCATGAACAAAGATGATAGAATATAAGATCTGTCATCACGGGACAAAGTCATTCTGGAGGGGGGAATTGAGTGCTGGGAGGAACTTCATAATTTGCACCATGAGGACTTTAGAAATGATCTTATAGAAAGTGTTACACAAGCTGATCAGTCTAAAACTATCAACATATTCTGCACCATGTTTCTTAGGAATAAGGACAAAAAAGGTAGAATTAGCTTCCTTTAGGAGGGAACCAGCTCCAAAGAATTCTTTGACAACATCCGAAATATCTTTCTCAAAAATGTTCCAAAAATATTGGAAGAAAAAGGGAGGGAAGCCATCAAGAATATGAGACTTTTCTCCCTCAAAGGAAAAAACAACAGCTTTAACTTCTTTGATAGAAGGAATTTTACACAGAAAATCATTAGCTTCTCTATCAAAGATACACAGAATTGAATCAAGTAGCAGATTTTGATTAAAAAATGAAAGGGCAAGATCATCCTTGAGAAGAGAAGCAAAATAATCCAAGATTTATTTTTTTATGTCCTCCTCCTTACTCAACTTACCTTGGGGACTATTGAGATAGTCAATCCTTTTGGCCACCTTGTGTTTTTGGGTTGTCATATGGAAGAAGTGAGTATTCTTATCCCCCGCACGAAGCCAAAGGGCCCTGGATCTTTGTCTCGAGATTTTTTTTTCTTTAGAGATGATATTGTGATAGTCATCTTGAATTATGTTTTCCTTCAATTTGTTCTCCTCAGTCAATCCCTCCAATTGGATAGTATCTTGAAGTTCATGAAGGTCAGATTGAATAGAGAACTTAGTTTTGAAGATGTCCCCAAATACCTCTTTATTCCAAACTTTAATTTTGTTTTTGATCCTCTTAATTTTTTGGACCACTCTATACATAGTTGTACCTTCCACTTGGATATTCCACCAATCAGCAATATTCCTTTCAAGGTCATGATGTTGCATCCACATTTTCTCAAATCTAAAAGGGGAGTTTCTCTTACCCGTTAGAGGATTGGCCTAAAGGGAAATAGGAGAATGATCAGACCCAATATGGTGTAGATTAGATAGAGAGAAGCCATAAAATAGAATCCAATCCATAGTTATCAAGGGCCGATCCAGGCAAACTTGAATCAAGTCATCCCCAGCTCTTTGATTTGACTAGGTATAAGTCCCACCTCTAAGGTCAAGATCCAAAAGGGATTGATTGTTTATAAAATTCATCAGAGCCACACCACTATCAATCTAGGAAGAGATTCCTCCAAATTTTTTAGAGTCGCTAACGAGAGTGTTGAAGTCTCCAACCAGCATCCAATAGTCATTCTTGAAGTTACTTCTCTCAGTTTCTAGCTTACGCCAAAACTTATCTCTGCCACTTTTAGAGTTGGGCACATAGATATTAGAAAGAACCCAAGTGAAGCCATCCCTAATATGGTTAAATATAATAGTAGAGATGTTACCTTCAGATTTAATAATATCACCATGAATAGTATTAAGGTTCCAGAAGGAGGCAGTTACCCCAGAGGCCCCTTCATAGCTACAACCAACAACACCACGGTTCTTAAATAATTTAATCTTTTCAACTTTATCTCTAGCCATTTTAGTTTCCTGGATAAGAATGATATCTAGCTTCTAATCCCTAAAAAAATTTCTCAAAAGGTCTTGTTTGTGGGGGCTATTTAATCCCCTAATGTTCCAAGAGATGATCTTCATTTCTTAACTTAGGAGCATTCCTGGATGGTACGTTGTCTCCCATCTGCAATACTTTGTCTGCTCTATTGTTCTCATGTGATTCTATTTGGTCCTCTCCCATGATTAGATTTAGGAGTTCCCACATCACCTATCATAGCTCTTGTTATAACTTCTCCTAGGGGCATCCCCATATTAGGTTAAGTCTATTTCTTTTTATTATGAGTCACCTCCATCCAAAGGTCCTCTGAACATTCTGAGAATGGATCAGATTATTCAAACGAGTCTGCCCAGCTTGTCTTAGTTCATGGAGTTTATGGGCTTAAGGTAATTTCCTGGATTTTATTCCCTTTGTCAGTATCCTATGTGGAATTCTAGGTTATCTCAATACAAAGATCTTCCTTATCGATAGAGGCAACTCTAATTTCTCCTTCAAGGGGGCCAACAGGTTCCGAAGATAACTCCTTAGTATGATCTACACTACTTCCTGGAATATTTAAGCCTTGAAGGAGGCCATTCAAGCTTAGTTCTATTACATTTCCTGAGAACACTACAGGTCTATTGAGCTGGTAGCATTAGTGTTCACTGAAGGTTTTTCCCTCCAAACCATCTTAGAGTCCTTTTGGGGGGCAAGATTGGCTTTCTGAGCTTTGAGAGGGTATTCCTTTTCCCGGTGGCCCAATTTTTTACAGGTGAAACAAACAAAGAGAAGGGACTCAAATTCAACTTCTTGGATCCATGCACCAAGCTTGGAGTTGATAATAATTCTATTCAGCAGATCAGTTGTCTGAAGAATATTCACACAAATCCTAGCATAAACCCTCCGAGTTCTTGTTGTTGTCATAGGATCAATAAAGATAAGATCTCCAAAGGAACTGGCCATTCCTCCCAATACATCTTCATGCCAATATTTGAGAGGGAGACTAGGGAACCTAACCTAGACCAGGGCTGAAACAAAAAAAGATGAGTCATTGAGAACCAGGTTGGGAGACCATTTTCACAGTGCAAGAGAGTAATGACCAACCATCTAGGGGTCACCGCATAAGATGTTAGAAATGTCTTCCATACTTGAAAATTCAAAGGAAAAGAAACCTTTGGCCATGTAAATAATGTCAACTTGACCTTTAAGGAACCATTTTCTTTTCACAAACTACCTGACAACTTCAATATTAGGTCTAGCCCCATCAAACTTGCCAATCAGGGTCATCTCCATAGAAGAGATCGAGAAATCAATCAGGGGATCTGAGATAAAAATAGAGAACTCTCCTTTAGTAGGGTTAGAGACCAAATTAACCATAGGGAAGGAAGATTTCCCAGAAGGTTTAGTACAAAAAAGAGCAGACCACTTACCTTTGGTATCACATTTTTTATCGTTACTAGGGATAGGGCCCTCCTTGAGAGATTCTTTATCCTGATGAGGCCCACCAAATTCAGGGGCCCATGTCCAATTTTTCTCTTGAAGTTAGCATCCTTTGTTGACTTCTAACCATTCTGATTAGGTTCAGCCCCTGACCCATTCTACAGAGGTTTCCCTCCAGCAAATTTGTCTGCCTAAGGAAGACATAATTTCGTAACTGCACTAGCAGCAACAAGACCACCATTTCCAAGCATTACATTCGAAGAAGAAAAATTCATGCTCGAAGTCCCCTTTCTCCCACCTAAATTCTCTTCCATCATTAACTTTTTGGCATTATTTGATTGTTATTTTTCTTTACACATTACTTTATATGCATTGATTGGTAATCACAATATTGATTTACTGCTACTTGGTAGATAAGTTTGAAATTGAGTTTGAGATTACAGTCGATATTTCACCGAGTTGATTTATATGTTTGAAATTGTTTTTATATACATCTGGGATTATTTGGGACTGTAGGATAACTAGAACTAATTGATTCAACCCCTCAGTTATCTAACAAACTTCACCAAATCTTTATCTTTCATCCAAGTACTTTGGACATCCCCTTTCTACTCTTTTCAATGTTTTCCACTTTTTCTTTCAATATTTCCACTTCTTTAGCCAATTTTTATTCAAATTTTTGGGTCAAGTGTGAGTGGGATTAATGTGATCAGTTGTTTGATTGTGAGAATACCATTTTTCTAGGGTCAAAAAGGTGTTTGAGTATCCACACTTTAAGGGTATACTGTGTTTGGATCAAAACCTTGTGATTACAAAGGTATATATTATCTTGGATCAAAGGGTGTTTGTCTCACTTCACTTGAAATATACACAGGTTAATATGAACCATGCCTTTGAGATATTTTTATAATCGGCATGATGTCTAAAACTAACTAAGGATATGAGAGATATATGCAATATGCACTTTGTTTTTTGAATTTTTTTGAAATGAATGCAAATTAGGATATACAAAATGCAATTTGATCTTGGATTTTGAAGGCTTTGAAATGATTATGCAACTAAGGGTATGCAAACTTGGATTATGAAAACTTGGGTTTGGACTTTGAAGGGATTTTAAAATTATTATGCAAGCTTAGATTTTTAATTTGAAGGGATTTTGAAATGATTTATGCAATATAGGTATGATGATACAAAGTATGCAACTTAAGGTTATGATATGCAAACTAATTTTTTGGATTTTGGGATTTGAAAAATGCAAACTAAAGGATGAATATGAAAGGATGCAAATTATGTTTTTTGGATTTTTTGGACTTTGGAAAAAATCTTAGAAATGAAAACCTAAGAGTAGGACCTTAGGAAATTGAATAAGGATCTTGACTTTAAAGAAAAAAAAATCAATAATAAAATTGATCAAGCCAAATCCCCCATGATGAAGAGTGGATGTTGGTGAAATGATTAAAAAGACAAAAGAGAGAATGTTTGAAACAAAGTCAAGATCCAATTTCCAATAACTTAACGTAGAACCCTACGACTTGAATTTTGGAGATTTTAGCAAAGTTTTTAAAAGGTTCCAAATGAAAAATGAGAGAAGATAATGCAACTGTTATGAGGATTTGGTATGCTAAGGGGGTTGATAATGATTTTGGAATGAAATGTAAAAGGCTAAGTGACAAATGTAAGCTATATGAAAAAGATTAATGCAAACCTTAAAATTCAAGGGATGCCCTAAAATTGAAACAAGATCTCAATGAATGCTTGAAAATCCATGTCTTTGTAAGGGTTTATGACAATAAAAATGCTTTGGAATGTCTTTTTACAAGTTTTTGATATGTCTTGAAGTGCTTTTTTATGAGGTTTTTAAATGCTTTAAATTACTTCAAAGTGATTTTCAAATGCTTTTACTGAGGTTTTTAACTATGTAAATAATTTTGTAACACTCACACAAAACACATCAAGCATATTTATTTATCTTATAATTTTAATGTACAAACATTCCATAACCTAGGCTTGAAGGATGGTACTTGCTAAATCCCCAATTGGATAAAATCTAGCAACACTTATTTAAAGTGGATAGCCTAGAAGTTTGGTAGAATTGTCTCCCCTTGATGCAGAGCATGGCAACAGAAGCTTGAATGTGCCCAATCAATGTCAATAAATATGTTACTTCCTGTAAATTCACAAACAACGAAACTTCATTTATTCCACCTACACCCGTCTCGGTCTATTTTGTTCTTCAGTTCTTTTTCCATCTTTTATTAACTCCTAATGTCGAGTACACAGAACATAAAACCTCTGATATCAATCCACCATTCCTTACTGCAACCAGGGATCTCCACGGATCCATTTGACTGTCGATATTTCATCTTATATGAAAAGCAATGAATTTTCTTGAAGTGGAACCATTTCCAACTTAGAATTATTACTAATCAACTGTCGGCTTTTCTTTATATATTCTCTGCAAATGTGTTACTCGCGGGATGTTGACTGTCATAGCAAGTCTCACGGGTTCCTCTATGCGGACAGGCTGTAAACTCGTCACCATGCGGGATTATTGAAGCACAACTGCTATCTTTCTTCAATCAACATACCAAGTACCAAGGTCTTCAAATTCCATTTGGAAATGATCTTTTCTATCACCTAAACAACACTTCCATGCACATTTCTCCAATTCAGGTCCCTCTTGCAATGACTGTCAAAACATTCACTCGGTGTCTCTGTCAAGACAAACTGTTCACCACAAACTGTCACCTTAGCAAATGAGACTCAACATCATTCGAAACACTTCTCTCTGCAACCAAAATGCTCATGGCTTGTTTGACTGATGGTCACGACATCCGGCACTGATCATCCACCTTGTAACGAGCAATAATGACTCGAGGAACATCAATCAACTCATTAATCTTGTCGATATCATAAATTGACCCCAGTAAACTCATGCAAAGGTTCTTGAAAGCAAACTATTTCAACACATAGAATTAAGCATTTGATTTTTGGACTCATACCCTGTCACAAAAAATCAATTACCATTGTCCCAAATCCAAACTGCAAACAAATTTATGACTCCAAATACATACTGTCCCAAAATTCTATTGTGAACCATCCACTGTCACAAAACCAATTACAATAAACAAATAACTTCTTCCAATAAAGCCAATATCATGTATCAATGCATATCTAATGAACAGAGATCTTTGATAATGGTTGTCAATTACAATCTGATTAAATAACTATAATACTCCATTGAGATCCGATTCATATAAGATATTAAACAGTCCAATAAAAACCGATACCAATTGGTATTTGCAAACAAACTAGACCTCAATACATTGTTCACGGCTTTAAGAATAGATACACCGCAAACCAGTGAACGGAACATTCATAAAAACATAACAGAGAGTAGTCATATGAAAATATGGAATATTATTATTTCATTCATCATCATCTTACAATGATTATTCCTGCTTCCATCCGTTCCCCTTCTCTACTATTCCCTCCTTCTCGGTTTTACATGGCAAATATAAAAAGATTTTCAAAAACTGATAACTAACTCAAATAACTATCCTTTTCTAACTTCCCACAACCGATGTTAACTTATTCTAATTTCCCTATCGGTTCTTCATGGCCGATTAGAGTAACCTCTAAACATATTAACCAAACTGTAATTACTATGACATTTAGACTACTAAAATTTAATCTTACTTGAGTCTCACACTCAATTAATTATATCAAAACAAAATGGTTTACTAAATCACATTACAATGAATAACCATAATCCTTGAAATTTTTCCCATTTTTGGATGCCCTTGCATCATACTCCACAGCTTTGAAACATTTCCAAGTCCTCTTGGAAACCTACAAAGAAACACAGGTCAGAAAAAAACAATAAGGCCTTCATTTTGACCTTAGGCAAATAGAGGTCCTCATGGAACCATGCTACTCCATAGTACTTCATCTTGCATCTTGGCTTGCTATCTTTCAACAAGGTGAACATGACTTGCTCATACAGATTCTCTTCACTCACCA
>MU224103.1:2078797-2098279 GCA_018584345.1 Thuja plicata | reverse complement strand
CCTTGCTGCTGCAACTAGTTTCTGAATAGGCCATTTCATCTTCTTCCTCTTCAACCTTAAGTGCCAACTTGTTTCACCTTCTTTCAAGTCTATTTCTATACTTCTTATTTTTTCTTCCTGATGCTTTTTCTCTTCTTCCTGCTCTTCCAAAACTCTTCTTAGGCTTCTCAACTCTTCTTGCCTCATCCATTCTATTTCTTTCTTCCTTTCTTCTTCTTCCTTCTTCTTTCATTCTCTTTCTTCTCTCTCCTTTTTATTGCCATACAAGTACTCCTTCAATGCCTTAACAATTTCTCTTTCACTCCTTGTCAAAGCCATCTCTTTTGAGCAATCCAGGGTTCGTTAGATATCCAACCACCACTTTGGAACACTCTCAAAGGATAGTTCAACTCCAAGGGTTCAACAAAGGACTTTCATTCCTCCAAATCCCAGATTTTCTTCCCAGACCTTTTGTTGTGCTCTGATACCACTTGATGCAGAGCGTGGCAACAGAAGCTTGAATGTGCCCAATCAATGTCAATAAATATGTTACTTCCTGTAAATTCACAAACAACGAAACTTCATTTATTCCACCTACACCCGTCTTGGTCTATTTTGTTCTTCAGTTCTTTTTCCATCTTTTATTAACTCCTAATGCCGAGTACACAGAACATAAAACCTCTGATATCAATCCACCATTCCTTACTGCAACCAGGGATCTCCACGAATCCATTTGACTGTCGATCTTTCATCTTATATGAAAAGCAATGAATTTTCTTGAAGTGGAACCATTTCCAACTTAGAATTATTACTAATCAACTGTCGGCTTTTCTTTATATATTCTTTGCAAATGTGTTACTCGCGGGATGTTGACTGTCATAGCAAGTCTCACGGGTTCCTCTATGTGGATAGGCTGTAAACTCATCACCATGTGGGACTATTGAAGCACAACCGCCATCTTTCTTCAATCAACATACCAAGTACCAAGGTCTTCAAAATCCATTTGGAAATGATCTTTTCCATCACCTAAACAACACTTCCATGCACATTTCTCCAATTCGGGTCCCTCTTGCAATGACTGTCAAAACATTCACTCGGTGTCTCTGTCAAGACAAACTGTTCACCGCGGACTGTCACCTTAGCAAATGAGACTCAACATCATTTAAAACACTTCTCTCTGCAACCAAAATTCTCACGGCTTGTTTGACTGATGGTCATGACATCCGGCACTGATCATCCACCTTGTAACGAGCAATAATGACTCGAGGAACATCAATCAACTCATTAATCTTGTCGATATCATAAATCGACACCAGTAAACTCATGCAAAGGTTCTTGAAAGCAAACTATTTCAACACATAGAATTAAGCATTTGATTTTTTGACTCACACCCTGTCACAACAAATCAATTACCATTGTCCCAAATCCAAACTGCAAACAAATTTATGACTCCAAATACATACTGTCCCGAAATTCTATTGTGAACCATCCACTGTCACAAAGCCGATTACAATAAACAAATAACTTCTTCCAATAAAGTCGATATCATGTATCAATGCATATCTGATGAACAGAGATCTTCGATAACGGTTGTCAATTACAATCTGATTAAATAACTATAATACTCCATTGAGATCCGATTCATATAAGATATTAAACAGTCCAATAAAAACCGATACCGATTGGTATTTGCAAACAAACTAGACCTCAATACACTGTTCACGGCTTTAAGAATAGATACATTGCAAACCAGTGAATGGAACATTCATAAAAACATAATAGAGAGTAGTCATATGAAAATATGGAATATTATTATTTCATTCATCATTATCTTACAATGATTATTCCTGCTTCCATCCGTTCCCCTGCTCTACTACTCCCTCCTCGGTTTTACATGGCAAATATAAAAATATTTTCAAAAATCGATAACTAACTCAAATAACTATCTTTTTCTAACTTCCCACAACCAATGTTAATTTATTCTAATTTCCCTATCGATTCTTCATGGCCGATTAGAGTAACCTCTAAACATATTAACCAAACTGTAATTACTATGACATTTAGATTACTAAAATTTAATCTTACTTGAGTCTCACACTCAATTAATTATATCAAAACAAAATGGTTTACTAAACCACATTACAATGAATAACCATAATCCTCGAAATGTTTCCCATTTTCAGATGCCCTTGCATCATTTATGGTTCAACATGTAATGTTTGTGCTACTAAGTGGAAAAGACATCTGCTAAATATGCATGTTCAATAGGCATGTAGTTCAATTCATAACCAAAAAGCATCTAAGTGATATGATATACTAATCTCTATTTTACTTATTCATTGTGTTGTCCTAAGACATCCCTTAATGCTATGATAGTAGCTGAGATATACAAAATGTATAGTTTGTCTTTATTAGGTGGCATCAATATAGGTGGTGATAATAGTTATTCCTTAAGTTTTTGAAATGCAGGACACCATTTATTCCATTTGAAACTGACACCCTTATGAAGAAAATGTTGAAATGAGTTACATTTATCAGCCAATTAGATAATGAATCTTCTAATAAACTGCATTTTCCCTTGGAGACTTCTTAGTTGATTCTGATTAGTACGCAGAGGCATTTCCATTATAGCTTTGACCTTAGCAGGACCCACTTTGATGCCTCGATGAGAAATAATATATCCAAGGAGTTTTCTAGGCACAATCCAAAAGAAACACTTCTTAGGATTAAACCAAAGCTTGTATTTCTCCATTATAGTTTAAAAATCATACCTAGGATATTCATATGACTGATCCATGTGACTAATTTACATAGTAGGTCATCCACATAATCTTTCATTTGTTTATGCATGAAGTCATGAAATAGTCTTGTCTTTTCTCTCTAATATGTTGCTTTGGCATTTTTGAGGCTAGAGGGAATTTTTTTCTAACAATAGGCACCCCTTGCACAAGTGAATGTTGTCTTGTATTGATCTTCTAAGGCTATTCTAATTTGATTATATCCTAAAAATCCATCCATCAATGACAACCTTTCATATCCAATTGAAAAATCCAATGTGATATTAATATGAAAGTCAGAGGAAAGTCATCCTTCAGACATGTCTTATTTAAATCTCTAAAGTCAGCACAAATCCTAATGCCCCTAGTGAGCTTACTCATTGGGACCAAATTTGAGATCCAATCTATTAGAATTCAAATAATTCATAAGCCAAGATCATTTGCATGCAAAATAACCTGTTACAAAAGAAAATCTTGGAGACAAAAAAGTTCTAAAAGACAAAATATTCATTCAGAGAGGGAATTCAAAATACAAAGAGATAAAACCTAATAAAGGTGATTGAAAACCTAAAAGGGAAACCATAAAGGGAAAAAATCTAGGTTGCATAATAATAATTAATAAAAAAAATATTATTATATGCCTAAAGTTTAGCTTAAGTCAAATAGAGATAATAAGTGACTTAATAATTAAATCAAGATTATTTAATTAATAAGTGGAATCACTTTATTACTCTAATACCCACCTTAAGATAAACTTAGAGAGAAGCTAAAAACCTAGAAATAAGTACTAAAAGCAGGAAATGGGTCCCGACAACAAGGCCTAATTAGGTACCCAAGTACAAAAATCTCTCTAAAGAGGAGAAAAGGAGAAAAGGAGAATACCCTGTGGGAAAAACCCCTCTCTGAAAAGAGATGAATCTTAGTGAAGGATTGAAGAAGCCTCCAAACTAGAGAATGTCCCAGAAAATAGGAACAAAGAAAGAACATGTAGAACACCTCTGAAGCATGAAGTTGCAAACAGTGTCAAAAAATAACTACTGGAACCACCACTATAATAGAACATGATCAAGTAGAGATGATTGTAAACAAATCTTGAAGAGATGATCAATCAAACTAAGGAAGCATTAGAACCAATAGGAGATACCCCCATAATGCTGAGCAGGGAGAGGCATGATAGGTACACTGAATCAGACTGCTAAGAAACATTGCATGATGAAGAACATACAAACACATATAAAGGATGGTGTTGTGGAAGGAACACTCACTTGACACACATAATGAGGCTAATGCCATGGAAGGAACACTCACTTGACAAAGGTAGATGGAAAACAAGGCAAACATCAAACCCCCCATGGCACTTTATAATATAGTGCGAGTACAATCAAGCACAAAATGTGCAAGATCTCAAGCATGCATCATATGGCACTTTATTCCAGTGCGTTTGCAAACAAGAAAACTATAGAAAAAGATGTATACAATATTTAGAAATGAAACAATCCTAGGACCTAAAACATTCAAGATATCCACCATAATTCCATAAATCAAAAAACTGAATAAAAGATACATGGAGCAAATTAGGGGTGGCAGACCCATAGAAAAAGAAAGGAGAACAGAACTAGCTTTCCGAAGCCATGTGAAAGTCAAAAAATAGAGTCCAGATGAGCAACATTTAGTGATCGAAGCACAAAATTGATCCTAAATTTTATAGGAAAAAACCCTTTCAAGACGAAAAAATTAGATAATCAAACTATAAAAATAAGATCGGCCTCAGAACCAGCTTTCCACCGATATCTTGTTTGGTGAAAAATGCCTCTGTTTGCTCAAGATATGAGCAAAAAACCACAAGGCACTCATTATGAAAAAAAGGGAAAGTTGTATGATGGGTTGGTGGTCGTCAAATTTAACCTAGATCTCATACATGCGACTGTTGACATCAGCGGCACAGAAACCGAGCCAATGTGAAAACTGAGACAGATTTTTCCCCATATTATTTTTATTTTTTTTACATGCAAAAATTGGAAAAAAATCATTTTCTCTCTCCTCCATGCAATGTCAGGAACATATTTCAAGGCAGTGCCAAAATTGAGGCAACACAGAAATCGAGGCAGCATCAAAACCAAGGCAAATTTTTGCCTCGTAAAAAATGGCAAGGGTCATGCATGCAAAAATAGGGCCCAAATTTCAAATTTGTCCAAATAGGATGTACCTTATATGAAAATGGGGGTTTTGGGGCATTCTAGATGCAACCCAGATGTCAAGTTTTACCCAAAGTGCTCCAAAAAATAAATCCTCCCAAAATCCACTAAAATCTTAGAGAAAAAACTTGAAACCCTCAGAGCTCCAAAAACTTCAAAAACTCAGGAATGGGCAACAGCAGCAAGGCTTTGATACCATGTTAGAATTCAAAAAATTCATAAGCCAAGATCATCTGCATGCAAAATAACCTGCTACAAAAGCAAAGCTCTGATACCATGTTAGAATTCAAAGAATTCATAAGCTAGGATCATCTGCATGCAAAATAACCTGTTACAAAAGCAAAGCTTGGAGACAAAAAAGTTCTGAAATACAAAATATTCATTCGGAGAGGGAATAAAAAATACAAAGAGATCAAACCTAATAAAGGTGATCGAAACCCTAAAGGGGAAAAATCTAGGTTGCATAATAATAATTAATAAAAGAATTAATTATTATATGCCTAAAATTTAGCTTAAGTGAAATAGAGATAATAAGTGACTTAATAATTAAATTAATAGGATTTAATTAATAAGTGGATTCACTTTATTACTCTAACACAATATCCATAGTCAATGGGCCAAATAAAACCTACATCCAATAATTTCTCGAGTTTTTCCTTGACCAATAGTGCAATATGAGGATGCATTTTTCTCAATTTTTGTTTAACTGGTTTCACACCTAGTTGTAGGGGTATATGATGAAGGAATAACTCAAGGTCAAGTCTTGTAATTTTTGTGTTAGTCCAAGAAAAATTTACTTTCCTTTCTGATAAGAATTAGGTAAATTCTTTATTTTCATCTTTGGTTAATGATGTTGCAAAGTGAATCATTTATGTATTTTCAGTTTTTCCTAGATTGATATCTTGTGTCTCCTCTACCAGCAATAAATAATTTTATTGATATGAAAGGGATACATATATTATTCCATCCTTAGGTGCCTCAAATAGGTTTTCACCCTTGAATACATCTTTTCTTTTTATTTATATTTTGTGGTCTAAAGGCGTCTTTTGATTTCCACCGAAAGACCAATATTTTTATCTTTTTTCTTTATTTTTGTTTTCATTTTACTGACTAGAAGACATATTTTACCTCCCAAAATATGCTATGGTATCCAAATAAAAAGTGAATCCTACCTTGTGATCATCCATTGGTATTCCTTCTCGTAGCTCAAGGAACTTAGCTATAGCTTGATCATTTTCAAAGTAATCCAAGCTTGGTGGTCCTTGTTGGTTGCAATACATCAATTGAGGATACACTAGGGGAATGCTATCATTGACACAATATAGTTCTTGGATAACATGTGTTATAGCCAGGATAGAAGTATCTATATCCCAAAAGGTCTTAATCCAAGCATGAGTACATGTCCTTATAGGATTAGGAATAGGATTCATGTACTTGTCTTCTAAAGCTAAGTCATTTGGATTAGTAAAGATATTATCTAGGGCATGAGAATCAAAAGAATATGAATCCCACTCCCATTCATTGGAATCATTATCGACATAGTTTTCCTCAGGTGTCATGTTATCATTAGAGGCACTCCCCTTTTCACATCATGATAACTTGGTACTAGAAGAGCCAATTCTTAATGGTACAAACCTAAGTCCACTATGTTTAGGTTGATTTTTTTGTATAAAAGGCTCTATGATGCCTTTTTTGTGTGCCAATGCCACTGCATCCATTGTATCCCTACTTTTACATTATTTTGAACCCTGGTCCATATTTCTCAATAGGTGACTGTAGAGGGGGTTGGTCCTCTTCATATTTATAGATCCATCCAAAGATGTCCTCTTCAATATTTTGCTTGATTATCCCTCCCCATTTTGAAAATGTGGTCGGGGATGATATTGAATAACAACCTTAGACTCCTTATATAATGGACAAAATTTTCCATAAGACTTAGGGGAAGGAGGTAGATTTCCAATGTGAAAGGTTTGGGCCATAGTGTATTCTCCTCAACCTTGATCTTGGACTTTGAATTTTCCTTTCAATAGGGTCATAGAGTCCACATATTTAGATGAATCAAACGATGATGCTTCTGAGTTTACAAGCACTGGCTTCTCAGGGATTCATCTTAAATTGGTACGATATTGAAATAGATTAGGGTCTCGAGGGATAGTAACCACCAACCCATTGTATGTTTAATTTAGGCACCAATGATAGCTAGATGGTATTTCCTTCATTTCATGTATCTAGGGGCAACCAAGAATCATGTTGTAAGGTAAATCTAAGTCCAACACTTTGTAGCACTATGTTTACTATAGTGGGACCAACTTGGATAGGTAAATTAATGACCCATTTAGAAGGTTGTTCTGCACATCATATGATTTTAGGGTTATCTTCATAGAAGAATCTACATTATCTGTAGTTTATTTGAGAGCTATTATGACCCTCAATGTGCAAATGTTCAGTTCTACTTCACCATCTATAAATATTCATCTAATCTTGCAACTATGGACAAATACTTCTAGGTTTAATGGGTTGTTGTGATCAGATATGTCATGAGAGATTTCCTTTTCAGTGAAGGTAACATGTTGGGAAACTAAAGATGACATATCATGGCCAAACCCTGGTCACCATTTATGTCGGTGGGGACCTTAGACTCCTATAATGCTTTTTCTAATATAGCTCTATGCGTGGGGGATATGTGAAGCACTTCAAGGATAGAAATGTTTGCAGGTGTTTTCCACAAGTGATCAAGGAGGTTATATTGAATATTTGGTTTTGGATTTAGGGCGGGTCCTTGTAGGGTAAGCTTGGCTTGTTTGGTCATCAATGCACATTGAGGGTCTCGTACTTTGATGTTAAAGCTAGCCACTTGACTATCATAGAGAAAATTAATTATATAACTATGAGGGTTTCTAGTATAATTCACATTATTCTTATGATCCTAATTGGAGTTGGAGGATTTTCACTTCCCATAATCAGGTAATAGAGTATTGAAAATTGTGTGGTCGGTATTAGAGGACATTGCTTACAATTCAACTTTGATTATGCCTTGATCAATTAAATCTTGGATAATATGTTTCAAATGAAAACATGTGATTGTCTTGTGCCCCCTATAATGGCATTATTCACAATATTAATTGTCTCTCTACCATCCAAGTTTGACTAAAGGTTCATCCTTTATTTTGGGCAAGCAAATCAAGTTTAACTGAAGTATTTATTTCAAGACTGATTCAATGGGTTCTCCCAGTGGTGTGAATTCACTAGGAGGAAAGTCCCTAGATTAGGGAGGTCTATGTTGGGTGTTTTGGTCAATTGCATGTGTTTTCAGATTTGATGGGGAGGTTGATCAGAATATTCAGCATTTGGTACCATGAGTGCTAGGAAGCTAATCTTAGCTTGGATATTTCCAACAATTCTTACATCAACAACTCCATCATTGGTTACATTCTTATTTTGTGAATAGAATTTATTCTTTTCATTTGACCCAAAAAATTTATTTATTTTATCTTTATACATCTTAATGGACCCCTGTCAATGTTCTTCCCCTTCTTGATGAGTTTATCCATAGTGCTGGGACTTTTGATCTTTAACTCATGCATAAATTCCAGTGTGAGATTTTTACTGAGTAAATTGATTTTTTGTTCCTTAGAGATGTGAAAAGAATATTGGTTGACACAATTTCACCATCATTGTAATAATACAATGAAATGTTAATCTATTTTATTTTTTTTAATAGATAAATCTTTCGTGGTGAGCTCATTGGTGATATTGAAGGCGAAATGTGTAATGAATTTCCTAGCAATTTCTTTCTAGGATCTAATGTTTCTAGGTAAGTGGGCATACCATTCAATGGATTGTCGAGTTATAATCCTAGGGAAGAGGAATATGAGATAGCTGTCATCATTTTTGGCAAAGGGATTTGGACACAAATCTTTCTTTATGTATCCCTTCTTACCATCCTTAATTTTTAGTGCCTCGACTTATTATCAAAATTTCTTCTTCCGATGTACTAGTTCATCTTAAGGTGGTGGTTTTTCCAACCCATCATTCATGTTTGGGTTACACCTTTGTCAATAAATTGTGCCTATAAATGGATTTTGATCATGACATTCCAAGACAAACATCCTTGGTGAACTTTTGGGTGATGAGATATTGATTTGGGTAAGGGAATTAATATCGCAGTCAAGGATGAGTTTATTGCCCAATTGGTGGATAGGTTTTATATGAAGGAAATGATGTCATAAAAGGATTGTATTGTTGATATTTTTATTGATGTTGGACATTGGGAATTGGTGACATAAAGTTTTTCCATTAGTATGCAAAGAGAAAATAGTTGTAATGAACCATTGGTTACACTAGACTAAAATTCAGGTTTTCAGTTCAGACCAAAAATGCTAAGCAAGGAGAAACTCGACAACACAATTTTTGAAGTGTAAACCAAAAGTGCAACCCAGACATGATAAAGTGGAACCTGACAGCAGTAAAACAACAGTAGAACCCGACGAGTAGAATACAGTGCAAACTGAGAGAATAGACAAGAAAGGAACCCAATAGATAGTTCAACAAAGGAACACCAAAAGATAGCCAAACTGATTTCAAATCTAACCGAGCATCAGACACCAAAAGTTAGTTATATCCCGAGAAAAGTGGATCTAACTTCCATGTCAAATAAAATAGCTATATTCTATTTATAAAGTTTTGATTTGTTTTTAAATCTATTTCTTGAGGAACAAGAAACATTATTGTAATTGTTTTAATCATTCTAACTGATTAAAAACATGTAGACTAGGAGATCAAGGTCAAGTTGTAAACCTTTGATCATAGAGTTAGTTTTGTAATACGTGAAACTAAATTAGGTCAATCTATGTTATAAATAGATGTTGTAATCATTCATTTGAGAATGATGAGAGGATGAATGTATCTAATGAGCACATATATGGATCAGACTGAGAGTTTCAAGAAGCAGAACAACAAAAGATGAATTTGGTTATCAAGAACCAAGAACAGAGGCTACCAAGAAATAGAGGTATTAATCAATCACATTAGGTGATACATTTATACATGTAATCTTGAATGGATCTGTAATCATAAATAGTTAGATTGCACACACTCGGGTGAATGAGTATTTTTGTTTGCATTCTAACAAGTGTAGAAAATAGAAGAAATCCTTTCAAGAAAGGTGGATTTAACAATCCTATTGTAAATATCTTGACTGAGTGCACACTAAATAGTGTTGATAAAGCTCTTAATAGAGTATACCTTAACTAGTCTCCACATAATACTCCTAAAAGGGTAGATCACCAGAAGTGATCAAATTGTAAGCCTTAATTGGACCCTTTCAATCTGCAGATAGTGAAGTTTTTGTGGGTGCCATCCCCACCATGATTTTTACCTTCTAACAGGGTTTTTCTATGTTACCATATCTTGTGTTATGTGTCAATTACTTTCATAAATGTTTCTATGAATGTTTAGATGTTTGTTAAGTTTATGAATTGATATATACACAAAGATAGTATAGAATAGATGGTTGGTTATATAATTGATTACACAATGGATAAAGGTTAAAAAGGATAAAAAATTTAGAGGTACTGATTCACCCCTCTCCTCTTAGTACACACTTCCCATTATTTCCAACAATTGGTATAAGAGCTAGATCTCTTATTTGGAAAGTTTAAAGACTTAAGAGAAAAGATCATACAATGGAGAAGTATAGGCTTAACAAGAGTATTGAGAATTAGAAGCTAAAAATTTAGATCTTCTATGAGAAGTACAAAGAATCTAGAATCAAGATGAGACAGCTCCTAGATGAAAGAAATATTATGGCATCTCACTATAACTAAATAGACTACCATGAAGAAGAGATACCAGATCTATTTGAGTCTTCAAGATCTACAACTAGAAAAGCATTAGACACATCAGAAGAAAGCATCACAAGTCTGAATGAAATCAATCAACATCTGGCTAGACAAGTGAAATATCTAAAAATAGGTCAAGAAATACAGATGGTAAGAATGATTATGTCATGAACAATGCTAAACAAGTTGAGAAAGATAGAACACTAGCTATTGATGATAGAAGGAAGATTACTGAAAAGCTACAAGAGAAAGAGCTAGAAATAAAAAGACTTACAAAACATCATCATGAGATTACAAATCATAATATTCTTATGAGTCAAGAGGCAAATAGAATGAATACAAAAATCATTGAAAGAATAGAAGCTATCGGTGAGCTAAGGGAAGAAAATAAAAATCTCAAACAAGAAGTAAGAATTCAGCAACAACATAATAGAATAATCAAGAGAGTTGAAGAAAGCAATAAAAGGATGGATGATTTTCTTGATGGACAAAGGAGAGCCAACAACAACACTAGACTAGGCTATACCGAGAATGGAGAATCACCCAATCAAGTTGATCCGAAGAATGTCTTTGAAAATCCAAGACCAAGAAATCTACCATGCAATCATTGTGGAAAGCAAGGCCACACATCAAGTGTTTGCAGGAGAAAAATGAAAGGTATTCCTAAATCCACATCTTCATTCACAGGAACTTGTTATAAATGTAACAAGAAAGGACATAAAGCATATGAATGTAAATCTGGGGTGAAACAACCAAAGAAGGAAACCTACATGGAAAAATATTGTCCTAATTGTAAAATGCATGGACACACATCTCTTGAATGCTGGAAAAAGAAAAGGCAAGCATGGAAGCCTAAAAATAAAGAAACTGCTTATCAACCGAAAAGAGTCAGTAACCAATATGTTTGGGATTATAACACTTGAGAAAATTGTATAGGATGTGGAATATTTGGTCATATTTATGCAAATTGTATGAGTTAATGGACAAGAAAGTCTAGAGGTTGGACTAACCCTTGAATGGCATGTTTACACTATCATAAAGTTGGTCATCTGAAGAAAGATTGCAGAGACCAAATGAAAGAGACCAGCACCTACCAATGGAAACACCATTGAAGACATCAGGAAGATGAGAAACAAAATGTGGAGGAAAGATAGTAACACTGATGAAGATGGACCGAGCAATGCAAATGGTGACACCTTATCCAATGGATCTGGTGACATCACCACCCCCACCTAAAGTAGAACAAGTAAGTATGGAACTACATTATACCAAGTTATATTTTGCATCAGTTCCATTATACATAGTTAAAAATATCAAATCAGCATGATTAAAGATGCACTATGGTATTACTTGTTATAATTATATGAATTCAATTTCATTGGTTAATGCATAGCAAAATGCATTGGTGTACTTACAAAGCTAAGTTTTCTACACTTACTGAGAATCGTTGGTTAACATATAAAAGCTAAATTTTCTAGTGTAAACTGAGATCCGTCGGTGATCATTAGAGTTGAAAAAGTTGTCTTTTCCATACACTGAAATCCGTCGGTGAACGTAACAAGTTAACAGCTTACCCGAAGCATCACATTTTCACTGAAAGAGAAGTTAGTGTATCACCCAATGACTCCATCTTCACACACTGAGGAGTGGTTGAGCATTAATGACTGGACTTAGGGAAAAGTTCATAAATAGATGATAGAAGGGTTTCATTTCTCACCAAGTGATTAGAGCAAAGTGACAAGAGCGAAACCAAAGCACGAAGCGACAACATTGCAGAGTGACTCCAACTCAATTCACAAGCACTCCAACAGACTCCTAATAGCTACAGAGGTAAAAAGTAAGTACCAACATAACTTGAGAACTTTGTTTATCATTTACGGGAAAGCCCTAATTTCATAATCAATGGCGACCACATCAAGAACTGCTAATCTCAAGAGTGTTAAGAAGAACAAGATCAATCTTATAAGGAATTCAACTTATGAGGAACCTCACTATAAAATATGCCCTGGGGTTACTTCATAACATGACAATGCTGGAGAATTCTCTAGAATACCAACTAGGGTTTTGCTTTTCAAAGATGTGCGAGCATATATTCACTGCAAGATAGCAGAGATTGGAGACCTGGAAGTTGAACAAGCTTTCAAGAAGCTTTGCAACAATGATGACACTATCAAGGAAGAACACAGGAACATCAAAGTAAAAGGGCTCACAAATTCCCTATGGTTCCCGAAGGATTTTAAGACCAAATGGATTCAGTTAGCACTAAGAAGGATACATGATAGAAATTTATGGTAGGATGAGCCAAAAGTGATAACAAGGGATGTAATACACATTGTTACCGATTATGCCATAACCGATAAAGTAAAGGCATTGAAGCACCTGTCTAAACTTGAAACTGAGAAGAATATTAGAGCTACATGGGATGGCCGAAGACAGTTGATATCCACCATTAATGATGATGAAATTAAATTTGGAGCATGTGTCTTAGGATATGTTGGTGCTCAAATCAACAGATTGAATTTCCTATGGACTTGTCAATCCAATGCTTGGAAACCCAAGTGATTTGGCCAACTAACAAGTCACAACAAAGGCAAGGTTGAACTTATAAAATTCTAGCTCTGTAAAACCAAGGTTGGTAGGCCTACCTTGACTTATCCTTCAAGTTACAAGGCTTTTTATAGCAGATAATTAACACTTCAACCTTCTCTCTCAAGTATGGCAAGGAACTTTAAAGAAATCTAATTGAAAGCAATATATCATGAACTGTAAATTGAAATACTTTAAGTAATTAAAAGAATGTTTAGTAAATATGTATGTAATTTGAAATGAATAGATAGAAAATATATCACAAAACTATAAATAATGAACTAAATAACTATAATCCAAATAAGCAAGAAAGGCTAGTGCCTTAATCAACCATAGGCAATAGAGTCACTATCATTCCAATCTTATGTTCAACCTCAGAGATAGTTTTACAAGAAAACTTATCACTTCAAAGGTGCTATGGAATGTACATGCAACCTAAAACAAATTCAGATATATTTCAAAAGGTTAATACTTCTTAGATGACAGCCCAATTGACTGAGGCCTCAATCAATATAATTTAACCATGCAAAATCAGAAAACCAATTGAAAATATAGACTATATTGAATCAAATCAAGAAGCATGCATATAAAACTATCACTTTGAAGAAGTTCTATTGGTTTATCTAAGGGACTAATTGTAAAATGATTAATGAAACAATTGCATATATGAAGAAAAAAGACTTATCTTTATTGATTTTAAAGAAATAGTACATCCAGGTCCATGTTATAGTTGTTGATCCAAAACTATCCAAATATGTGAAATTATATTATTATATCCTCTTCTCTTTATATTTTACATTATGTATATATATGTGTGTTTGAGTGGCTTTCACACCTCTTTAGGGTGAAAAGACACAACTCTTATAACAAAATATTTTGAAAAAATAATAAATTAACTTAAAAATAACTACCTAACTTTTGGATTTGGCTTTGGTCAAAAATCCAAAACACCTTGTGAAAATATAATATCTCTGGTGGAGATAGGAGATTTGATTTCCCAAACTGGGTCAGTTTTAGATGTTTAAAATTTGACCATCTTTATCCTCTGTCAAAATCATCTTTGTAGCAGGTCTAAATTCCAGCATTTTCTGAAGGCTTCGATTAGTTAGTTCTATTTATTTGTGTCATAAATCTTCCTTCCTTTGATCTTTTTTAGTATGGAGAAACATGATTCTTGATAATGGATTGGGACTTCTAAATTATCAAAATTTAGGGTACCACCAGTGGCTCTTTATGGGGACGTATGCTCCTTGTGAGCATAGCGAGATTCCAGCTATCTCTGGAGAAGCAGACAAAGTATCAACACTTAATCTAATGCAAAGTGATTTGGTTCTCATCTTTAAGATTTATCTTTATACCAATAGGCTCATGAATAACTTTCATAGGAACATTCAATTGGGTGGCCCCGGGCCCCCAAAAAAATGAACACTACTTCTTTCCTCTATCGAACACATAATTTTGATCATGTAATACTTTGGATCTCCCAAATACGATGCCACCACTCTCATGGAAAACATTCATTTCTTTATTAACAAGCTTTGAATTTTGTTTACCTTTGTAAAATTCAGCAAGTGCATTGTAGTCCTTGCTAAATAGAAAATCCCCATGCATTTGATCAACCCTACAAGTAACTATATTAAGATCTTTTGCTTGGATGCCTTTACGTACACAATCTTCCCTATACTAAAGATGTTGTTTCTTTTCACAAAAATGATTTGGAGATAACTCACATTAACGAACTTCCTTCTTATCAATAATTTGATCAGACAGGATACTCAGATAATTTTTAGAACTAATCTTCAACACGTTCTCCTCATTACGTCTGTTTGATTCAATCTCATCTTCACATGTTTGACCCAACTTATGTTGGAAAGTTGAATATACTAGTTTATATGACTCTATTTAGTTTTTTCATTATGGCAACAAATTCATATGAAGTTTTGGAGTCAGCACACATTATCAGAAGATCAGAAATTGGCTAAGTATAGAAAATAGGACAAAGCAAGGAAGAGACTATTATAGTTTTGATTAGCGTGTGTTCATTTGTTATCCAAATGATATGTTCCTTTGAATATAATCTTATGAGTATTTTTACATGATAATTTTAAGAGAGAACAATCAGATCTGCAAGTATGAAGAAGATACAGCCAGTTGAAGAGGTACAGCCAGTGAATGCCAGAACAGGACAGAGATCATGGAAAGAGCCGACAGAGATTGTTTTGGCATGGAAGTTTCACTCATCCTCAGGACTTGCACCTTTAGATTAGTCATTTTTAGTGACCTAAAAATATATGGTTAAAAGTGCATGACTTGATTCATCCGGGATAATTAGTTAGATCTATTTTGGTGAAGCGGACTGTGTGAAAAGACATGTATGTTCGGTTTAAGTAAAGCAGTTATAATTAATGTTAAGCCAACTTAATGAAGGGTTTTGTGGTTATGTAAGTGATCAAGATACATGGTAAAATGTTTCCTAAAGCCAACATGTTCATGTCCTTTGAGGAATTACTTATAGAAGGTCATTTGTGATGAGAAAAGTTGCAAAATCCAGAGATAAGAAAGTAGAGCAGAGTGTAAAAGAAGCAAAGATATATCTGTCATATGTTGATGATATATCTATTAAAGTAGAATCTTTAAGATTGAAGACAATATTGTTGTAGATATCAACAAGAGGTTAAAGCATCAGCGCACAAAAGGAAGTGATCAGACAAGCAGTGTCACAGCAGCAATTCACCTTGTAGATACAGTGTGTATCAAAGATCCAGAAGGTTGTAGCCTTCACCATTTAGATAGTGAGTCCTTGGATAGTGAGTCCACCACCCCTAACAAGGTTATTTTAAAAGACTCCTAATAGGGTCCGACCCTTAACAAGGTCACTATACATCATGTATTGTAAAGACAACTCCTAATAGGGTTAAAGATCTTCTAACAAGGATCATAAGACACTAGTGCAGAATATTTGTGGGTACTAATTCCCACCGGGGTTTTCACCTACATTAGGTTTCCCCGTAATCATATATGGTGTTATGTGTTTTGTATATTTATCTTACTTGCATTGATATTCAAGTTCAGTACATAAGCACATAAATAAAGATTCAGATAATAAGAAAAAGTATTAATTGATAGATCACGGATTCACCCCNCCCCCCCCCCCCCCCCCCCCCCCCTCTTAGTGATCCTAATCCTAACAATTGGTATCAAAGCTCTGGTCCTCAGCAAAGAACTTTAACCACTTAAGGAGATTATGGAGAAGGAAGAAATGAAACACCTGAAAAGGAATCTTGAAGCAGCCCTTGAAGAACTTGACACATATGAAAAAGAAAATGAAGATCTAAAACTAAAAGTTGAAGGCATGCAAATACTTATCAAGAAAATGAAAAAAGAATTAAGGAATTGTTCTTCAAATGATTTGGCAGAAGTAGTCAAAAATTTGAATGAAGAAAATTCATCTCTAAAGGATCAGATTGAAGAATTAGATGAAAAGCTATGCAATAATCAAGATGCCTATGATGATCAAGTCAAAGCAAACAAGAAATTAGATGAAGAACTAAGACAAGAAAACATGGAAATCTTGGAGCTAAGAAACAACAAAGAGAAGATGGAATCTAAATTGATTGCAGCAAAGAATCATATTGACAAGTTACACACAAGCAAGGATCTAATAGAATCTTATTTGTATGCTCAAAAGGTTAAAGGAGATACCAGTGGTATAAGATACAATGAAGCGCAAATTCAGACTGATGCCATGCAAGAAAGAATGAAAGCACCAAAGGACATCACAATCAGACTAAAGACAATGTTGAACCACCTAAGGATGAATTTAAGCTAGTTGACCGTAATTGTTATTCCTGTAACAAGCATGGAAATATTGCAAGGAATTGTAAAGAGGTAAGACCCTTCAATGGTTATTGTTATTCATGTAATAAATTTGGTCATAGAGCTATGAATTGTAAAACAAGTCAGAAGAACAAGAATCAAGATAATCAAAGAAATCAAAATCAGAAAAGACAAAGAAGTTATCCTCAGCAAAATTTTAGAAGTAATTAGAACATTACATGTCAGATATGTAATCAAAATGGTCATTCAGCTAAACAGTGCAGATTGGTAACTCACACCAATACACTGAAGAATATCAGACCTCCTATCATTTGTCACTCATGTGGAAAAGCTAGACACATCTCTAAATTTTGCAGATCTAGAGCGCAGAGACAAGAGAGACCTAAAAAGTTAGAAGATTCATTATGGAATGAGGCAAGAGAAATCAAATTTTTGAAAGCTACAAAAGATGCAAGAAAAATTTGGGTCAAAGTAAAGAAGGATAGTGATGAGAACAAGGTAGTAGATGCATCCTTAGTGGATGCACCCTCTACTTTTGGATAGTAGACCCTCATGGTCTTAGGGGGAGCTATTATAGCTCTGAACCCCTGCGTGGCTTGTATATTCACCTCCGAGTATGCGCCTTGGATTACAATTGTTTGGTGAGATTGTGATGTAGTATAATATGGTCTAAATTATTATCAGGAACAAGAACAAAATTTATAGTTGCTTTCTGTGTCCACGCGGCAAGTATTAATGGCAAAAATCTACTTTAAAATCACCAAGTCCTCACTTGCAGTCAAAATAAACAATTGGAGATCATAGAAGCCCTAGCAGTTGTATTTTTAATGGAATACAATTGTTCTCAATAACGAAGAAAGGAGATTGATAATCATTATTTGATAATCAAAGTCATTCGAGTTTGAAATGAAGCCCAAGCACGGACACGTCATTTCAGAAATCAGTTGAAAACCTACTTAGCAATCGAGTAAGCGGTTGGATAATCAAAGGATCACTTGTAGTCAAGTAGAAAAGTGTCACAATTACATTCTTCAACAGTGATTGATATCAAGAAAATCTTTGAAACATCTCAGAAGTGATTTATCAGTATGCTTCAGCGCATGAATTTCAAGAAGCAGAATGGGTCAAAATCTTGTTGAGTAGTGTTCTATGTGAGTGTATCAGTATAGCCGTTGGATATTTTGTTTTGGAGCCAACCTGATGTTATCCTTGGAAGCACATACTTATTGTTGATAATCTAAGTATGATTACAAAAAAAAAAGTGTTCACATAAGAGCATAATTGATTAAAGATACAAATTTGAAA
The DNA here is from genome assembly GCA_018584345.1 of Thuja plicata. Classification (NCBI taxonomy): domain Eukaryota; kingdom Viridiplantae; phylum Streptophyta; class Pinopsida; order Cupressales; family Cupressaceae; genus Thuja; species Thuja plicata. The sequence continues at coordinate 2,079,760 of MU224103.1, read as the reverse complement.
TGTCATGCGAAGAAGCAGATAAAACTATTATGACAGGTCCACAGGATTCTGCACCCATGGCCAAGGACATGGAGGATACATTCATGGTTGATAATGTTAAAGTATCAATGGCAAGCAATGAATATTGATCTAGACAAGTTTGAAGAAACATTTGTGAGTACTCAAGAAGCTAAGAGTCTTTATATCAGCAAGAAGATATATTGATTTTAGATATCACAGAAAAGGAAGCAGAAAAAGAGAAGACTGAAGTGATGAAAAATTCATCATCATTGTTGTAAAGTTTGAGACCCATAATAGACTTAGACTCATGGGGAGTAAATAAGTAAGTGGGAGTATATAATCTGAAGAATTCATGAAAAATAGATCAGATATTGCAGAAGAGAAGTATATGAAGAAGAGGCTCAGTGAATTGGTTAGCAACTTTACACTTGATCTTAGTTCACTCAAAGTTGGTCAAGCATCCTTGAAAGAGTTTTCAGCAAAAGGCAGAAAGATTATTGCTGACTGTATGAATCAAGAAAGTTAAGTGCCCATCATTACAAAGAAGATCTAGGAGGTAGAGGCCATGATAGAGAAGATAAGTAAATATGTGGAAGATCCCTCCACCGATATCAATATGTGTATATCAGGGGCAGATTGATAAGATTGAGAAGGCAGAGAAGATAATATCAAAGGGTGAGTAAAGTAATAGAATATGGCATCTATCATATGATCAAGGTCCTAGCACAAACTTGGAGAAGCTACAATATGCATTATGCGCCCATCTACAGATTGTTAATTCACTGATTGCATTTTGGGAGAAAGAGATCCAGAAGTTGCAGATTGCATATCTAGAGATGTATGCTGAGTAAGTACATAGAAGTGTTTTTGAGCACCTTTGTCATTAATGTCAAAGGGGGAGTAGAGTATGAAGAATATGGATTCTATTATATGATAAAAGGGAGATATAAGATAGAGAGTTTT
>MU224103.1:2042427-2077748 GCA_018584345.1 Thuja plicata | reverse complement strand
CATGTATTGTAAAGACAACTCCTAACAGGGTTAAGGATCTTCTAACAAGGATCATAAGACACTAGTGCAGAATATTTGTGGGTACTAATTCCCACTGGGGTTTTCACCTACATTGGGTTTCCCTGTAATCATATATGGTGTTATGTGTTGTGTATATTTATCTTACTTGCATTGATATTCAATTTCAGTACATGAGCATATAAATAAAGATTCAGATAATAAGAAAAAGTATTAATTGATAGATCACTGATTCACCCCCCCTCTCAGTGATCCTAATCCTAACAACTTATGCTCATAGGATGAAATAATGCATGTCTCACTTTCTGAATACACTTCCCCATACATATTTTGAGTTTCATCATCTTCAAAATGATCACTAGGCTCACTATCTTTATCATGATGTTGATGGACTTGATTGTATATAAAATATTCTTCAAATAATGGATTCAAGGATATAGAGAACTCGGGCATATCTCCATGAGAGCTTTCATCTAAAAATTCTTTGTGTTCATATGTTGTATGATGTTCTATTTCATCTCCATTATTTGATTCTTGAAATTTATCATCTTCTTCATCTAGTATCCCCTGGGTATGTACTGACCCGTCAACTTTCTTATCATGGTGCATTGAGAAAAAAATTTGACCACTCTTCTCAACATGTTTTTGATATTCCATGTCTATTAAATATGAGATTTCTTGTGTACTAAGAAGATCTTCTTCTTCATCATCATGGTCATTGATACCTATTTCCATGCAAATCTCACTACGTACAGATTCTACTTCAATCTGATCCAAATTTTCTTCCTCTATGTTATCATTCTTTTCTTCCCTCAATACTTCACATATTTTCTCAAGAAAAGCTAGTAGTTGAGAATCATGGTAGATTCCTAGCTCACAAATTTTATCCATTAATTCCCTTCCCAGAGGCCTGATATCTAAAGGTATTTCCCGATAGATCTTTATCATTCTCATGAACAAATGTAGTGTAGGTTCACCTTTATATCTTTCCAAACTGAAGAATATATCCAAAGGGGACATGTAAGATTATTCCTCCAAAATATAATTTGGCTCTCTTTCCTATTCATAGCACATGTCTTGTTCATAACACATGTTTTCTTCTTTACCACTGGCATCATGAAACATATCAAGAAACCACTGCTCAAACTATCTCCATGATGAGATGGATTGTGTGGGTAGTGATTCATATACTTGTCTGGCATTATCTTTTAACGTCTTGACAAATAGCCTCATCACCTAATCCTTTGTAGAAACCTCATAATCTTCTATGGATGTACAAAATGCATCCAAGTGTTGTAGTGTTGATTCATCCCATTCTCCATGAAACTTTGGTAGAAGTTGTGAAATTTTAGGGGATAACTTATTTGGGGTGCATTGAAATCTCCTAAGATCCAATGGCTTGATACCATCTGGAATAAAAGGCTTTCTTTGAAATGATGGATACATTTGAAAAAACAATCCACCATCTCCTTCTGAGTCTTCTCCCTTAGTAGAGTCACTAACTGAAATGCTTTGTTCAATAGAGTCACCACCTTCTTATCAGAAGGAAAATACTTACTATCTTCTAAGTTCTTTTCTCCTAGTAGATTCTTAAATATATCACCAGAGCTTCTAGGTAAAATACCAAAATTTTCTTTTGAACAAGTCCCTAGCAGAGTCACCAATCTGTTGGTGCTCAAATCAACAGATTGAAATTTCCTATGAACTTGTCAATCCAATGCTTGGAAACCCAAGTGATTTGGCCAACTAACAAGTCATAGCCAAGGCAAGGTTGGAACTTCTACAATTCTGGCTCTACAAAACCAAGGTTGGTAGGCCTATACCTTGACTTATCCTTCAAGTTACAAGGCTTTTTATAGCAGATAAGTAACACTTCAACCTTCTCTCTCAAGTATGGCAAGGAACTTGAAAGAAATCTAATTGAAAGCAATATATCATGAACTGTAAATTAAAATACTTTAAGTAATTAAAATAACGTTTAGTAAATGTGTATGTAATTTGAGATGAACAGATAGATAAGATATCACAAAACTATAAACAATGAACTAAATAACTATAATCCAAATAAGAAAGAAAGGACAGTGCCTTAATCAACCATGGGCAATAGATTCACTATCATTCTAATCTTATGTTCAACCTCAGAGATAGTTTTACAAGAAAACTTATCACTTCAAAGGTGTTATGGAATGTACATGCAACCTAAAACAAATAAAGAGATATTTCAAAAGGGTAATACTTCTCAGATGACAGCCCAATTGACTGAGGCCTCAATCAACATAATTTAACCATGCAAAATGAGATAACCAATTGAAAATATAGACTATATTGAATCAAATCAAGAAGCATGCACATAAAACTATCACTTTGAAGAAGTTCTATTGGTTTATCTGAGGGACTAATTGTAAAATGATTAATGAAACAATTGCATATATGAAGAAAAAAGACTTATCTTTATTGATTTTAAAGAAATAGTACATCCAGGTCCATATTATAGTTGTTGATCCAAAACTATCCAAATATGTGAAATTACATTATTGTATCCTCTTCTCTTTAGATTTTACATTGTGTGTGTGTGTGTGTGTGTGTGTGTGTGTGTGTGGATTTCACACCTCTTTAGGGTGAAAAGACACAACTCTTATTACAAATTATTTTGAAAAAAAATAAATTAACTAAAAAATAACTACCTAGCTTTCGAATTTGGCTTTGGTCAAAAATCCAAAACACCTCGTGAAAAGCTAATATTTCTTCTGGAGATGGGAAATTTGATTTCCTAAACTAGGTCAGTTTGAGATGTTTAAAATTAGACCATCTTTATCCTCTATCAAAATCATCTTTGTAGCAGGTCTAAATTCTAGCATTTTCTAAAGGCTTCGATTAGTTAGTTTTATTTATTTGTGTCATAAAGCTTCCTTACTTTAATATTTTTTAGTATGGAGAAACATGGTTCTTGATAATGGATTAGGACTTCTAAATTATCAAAATTTAGGGTACCACCAGGATACAAGTTATTTCAAGCTAGCAGGATGAACATCATTGCATCCGAAGTAGTGGATACAGCCTACAAGATTGTCAAGAAGGGATTGCAAATGGATCTATCAGAATTTCTACTTAGACAATTAGAAGAGAACATGAATACAATAAGAAATGCAAAGTCAAATTCATGTAATTTTGGTTCTCTGATAATGTGCATATTTTTCCACTTCCAAGAAACTTTCCCATCTATAGGAAATGTGCAATGGGACACAACAAGACCACTGACCATACAGATTAGTGAGTTTATAAAATCACTAGGAGATAACTTTGAGTCAGTCATGGATGAATACTTTGGTGGATTCAAAGATAGAATGCAAAAGAGAGTAAGGATTACATAAAAATTAATTGAAAAAGTTCAAGACAGACATATGTTTTATGGTCGACACTGACTATACATACATCAAGCCAGCTGTACCGAGGATAGCATGGCTATCTCCACTTGATTATGAGGTAAACATGGATCAAGCATCTAATAAAATCAAGGCATTGATAAATGAGCCATTAGATAAAACACAACCTAAGTTTGGAGCTATGAAGAATACAAAGAAAGGATTAAAACTGGCTTGGTTGTGAAGAAGAATGATAGGAAGAAAGACAAGATGGTTAATAATTTGAAGAAAAGGTTGTCAGTAAAATAAGAAGAAACTAAAAAGATAGAAGAAACTAAGGGTCAGTCACCCATCAGTGAAGCTAAGAAGGAGAGTGACTCAGAGTCTACAAAGTCAAATACACCACTACCTCCACCAACAAAGAAGCCAAGGACTAGTGCAGCATCCAAGACCAGGAGTCAGACAGCAAAGGATACAAGTCCTTCACCGATAAAGAAAGGTCAAGTAAGGACCTATAAGAGGAAACCTCAAACATAGAAAAGGGGACCAAACAAATAGGGAAGTTCCTAAGAACTAGGGAATACATTGAGGACAATGAACAAGATGAATTTGTCCAAAAGGAAAAGAATAAGATTCCTGAAACTGTTGATGAAGTATGTGCCTCAATTATCAAATCAGGTATAGTCAATGATAGAAAAATTAAGAAATATCTAACATTGGATCCAATGGATCAAAATAAAATTAAAGAGGCAATTATCAAAATGATGTGTATATTCAAATATCTCCCAATACAACTAGTAGATAATATGCCAAAAGAACTTCAAGATAGATTATTGGCAATATGGAAATTTGCCTTGCACTCTGAGAAAGAGATTATGGAAAGATCCCTAGTATCTGTCATGTCTCCCAAATCAAAAATGGAGGAAATTAAAGAAATGATGAAGAATCACTCCAAACAGTTCTCACCAAAGTTGAGAGCCTACCAAGTGCTTCAAGGACATCTACTAGACCTAGACATGAAGAGTGAGGATAAATAGAGAAAGATACTTGATATTCCTAAAAAGGATACAAGTCCCAAGCCACAAATAGCTCTTATCAAAAATCAATAGACCAAGGATGATCAGGCTATACAAAGCCCCAAAAAAATTACTATCACTAAAGTAGAATTGGAGAAAGAATAATTGAACACAATAGGAAACAAGGATATGGATGTTGTTGATGAAACATAGCCGAACAATACTGTGGATAATACAATTATTGAAATCACTGATGATCTTGAAAATGAGGCAAATAAAGATGAAGATATTACTATTGATCAACCTAAGGATCAAGATACATCTGTTGATGCTACACAAGTACACATACTGGGCCAAATGTCATTATTAATTCAAGAAATCAATATAATCTCACAGAAGGAGAATACCCCCGAGCCTGATGCAAGCATACCTGAGGATAAGGGTAATGATGAGAAAAAAGATACAGCTGATGAAAAGAAGGATACAACCAATGAATAAAAGGTCATCGATGGAGAAAAAAAATATGGTGATCAAAATGTTACAAATATAGATCACACACAACAAACAAATGGAGACCAAACAAAAAAAGATGCACAAGTGAAAGATGCAGTTGAAGTGCAAAAAGAGAAAGATGAGCAAGATAAGACAGTTGATACCATGTTAAAGGACACCAAAGGCAAATCTCTAGATACACTGAAGGTTGATAAGGAGACATCCTTAGAAAACTGACATGCAAACACCAAGAAGAAAAACAAAGGTACAACAACACATAAGCCATCTAGTAGAACATCAGACCAAGTAGAGAAGTTGGCTATGGTTCTGCATACAGGTGCATCACAGAAGAAAAAGAAGAAGACCAAGAAAAAAAAGTTGGAAGTCACACTAGATGAAATAATTGAAATACCGAAGTGTGACCCAACTACATTAGATTTTGAATCACTCCAAGAATATGGAGAAATCTGTCAAAGGAAAGCTTTGCAAGAAAATCTTAAGAAGCAGAACCAAGACTCATTGGTACTAGAGACCACAAGGGATATCTTAAACTAGATAGTTATCGGCATTGATGTTGATCATAATGCCCCCATTCTGGATCAACTTGTCATTCTCACTGATGTCGTCACAACACAGAACATAGATGTAGAAAAGGCTATTGAGGAACGAGCAGAACAAAAGTTTCAATATAAATTAATAGAAAAGATCAGCCAAGAAGTGGTAGAAAACAAGGTAAAGCTTTTAGAGTTGACTAATGAATTAGATCCAATCATTATTGAAGTTGTTTCCTTAATCGAAAAGCTATGCACTTTAGAGAAATTTACAAGGGATAACAATGACAAGATTGAAAATATCAATTATGATCTAAATACAAGTGCACAAATTCTAATCACAAATGGAAATGAAATCAAATTGCATTATGAGAAGATCGTTGAGATCAAATGGTTAAGACAAGAACTATGGGAAGAAGAATCTCAATTGAGAGAGGAGGTTATCAAGATACAGTCTCTACTATTATCTAACCTCACACTTCTGCAACAACACCTAAGTTCGGCAAGGCAACTTATTGCAACCCTTGAGATGTCTGTAGTAGCCAACATCTATGACATGCATGCCTAGATCACATTAGAGCATATGGCTCTTGAGAATTTAAAGGAGAAATGGGATAAGATGATGGAGAAAATGAAGACCTCTCACTCTCATATTTTTTATAATCTATAGGTATACACCTTTTCCCTTACTATCAAAAAAGGGGGAAAAGGAAAATGATATGTACAAAAGGGGAAAAGGGAAAATATATCACAAAGGGAAAAAAGGAAGAGATAGTATAAAGACTAGTGTACATACACATATACTATACTATACTAGCATATTCATAGGGGGAGTCATGAAATGACTAAGTAATATACAAGGTGTACATACTATAAACTTTGTTAGTATTATGCACATATCAGTTTTTTATACTAATATCAAAGGGGGAGATTGATGACATAAAGTTTTGTCATTAGTATGAAAAGAGAAAATATTTGTAATGAGCCATCGGTTAATCTACACCAAAATTCAGGTTTTCAGTTTAGACTAAAAATGCTAAGAAAGGAGAAACCCAACAACACAGTTTTTGAAGTGTAAACCGAAAGTGCAACCCAAACATGATAAAGTGGAACCTGACAGGAGTAAACTGACAGGGGAACTCGATGAGTAGAATATAGTGCAAACCAAGAGAATAGAAAAGAAAGGAACCCAACAAATAGTTCAACAAAGGAACACCGAAAGACAGTAAACTAATTTCAGAGAAAACCGAGCATCAGACACCGAAAGTCAGTTTTATCCTGAGAAAAGTGGATCTGACTTCCACGTCAGATAAAACAACTATATTCTACTTATATATTTTTTATTTGTTTTTAAATTCATTTCTTGAGGAACAAGAAACATTATTGTAATTGTTTTAATCTGTCTAACTAATTAAAAACATGCTGACTAGGAGATCAAGGTCAAGTTGTAAACCTTTGATCATAGAGTTAGTTTTGTAATATGTAAAAATAAATTAGGTCAATCTATGTTATAAATAGATGTTGTAATTATTCATTTGATAATGATAAGAGGATGAATGTATCCAAAGAGAACATTTATAAATCACACTGAGAGTTTCAAGAAGAAGAACATCAAAAGATGAATTTGGTTATCAAGAACCAAGAACAAAGGCTACTGAGAAACACAGATATTAATCAATCACATTAGGTGATACATTTATACATGTAATCTTGAATGGATCTGTAATCAACAATAGTTAGATTTCACACACTCAGGTCAATGAGTATTCTTGTCTGCATTCTAACAAGTGTAGCAAATAGAAGAAATCCTTTCAAGAAAGGTGGATGTAACAATCCTATTGTAAATCTCTTAACCAAGTGCACACTAAACAGTGTTGCTAAAGCTCTTAACATAGTAGACCTTAACCAGTCTCCACATAATACTCCTAACAGGGTAGATCATTAGAAGTGATCAAATTGTAAGCCTTAGCTGACCCCTTCCAATCTGCAGATAGTGAATTTTTTGTGGGTGTCATCCCCACCATAGTTTTTACCTTCTAACAGGGGTTTTCTGCATTACCATATCTTGTATTATGTGTTAATTACTTTCATAAATTTTTCTATGAATGTTTACATGTTTGTTAAGTTTATGAATTGATGTATCTTACACAAAGATAGTATAGAATAGATGGTTGGTTATATGATTGATTACACAATGGATAAAGGTTAAAAGAGATAAAAAAATTTAGAGGTATTGATTCACCCCTCCCCTCTCGGTACACACTTCCCATTATTTCCAACAATTGGGTTAAGATAATGATTGAAATAGTGGTCCCCTTTTTTGATGTTACATTGTTGGTGAGACTTGTTCTTGATAGGGCACATATAATTTGTGTTTCGATTGGGGTTGTTGGATAAAAGTATATTGTTGTGTCACTTGTTTTGATTGTTCAACATAAGGAAATATTGGTGGTTATTGGAATTGATATTGATGCCTTGTATGATGATGCATCATGGGTTGAAATGGAGGGAATTTAGTGGTGTTTGATTGGTCTTCTTTCATGTGTTGTCCATAATTCAATTGTCCAAATGACTCACAAAAGTCATATATCAACATTTATTTTCTTTTTGGGATGGGACGTGATCTCTTTGTGGTATTTTACCTGAATTTGACTGTGGTTCACCAAAGGGAATACTTTTCACCACATTTTAAAATGAGACTTTTGGTCTAGGTATATACAATTTGGGAAAAGCCTCATTTGATCCTTCAAGGGTGCATTCAAAGGGTATGATGTAAAAAATATGATACTTTATTGATATTAGCATTTGATCCTATTGGAGGCATAAAGGGTATACCCATAGTGAATAGATTCTATCATGTTGGTTGTTTATTTGTTTGGGGAACGTTTTATGAATTGGTATTGGGATCCCAAAAAGTATCAATCCAATCTTGATGACATGTTTTATTCCCAAATGTCATTGTTTGTGTATTCATATGGGCATTCTTTTGATGTGATGATGGTGTTGGATTATGAAAAGGGTGGGGGACAATTTTTTAGGCCAAATTTTAATGTGTCCTAAACTTTCACATACGAATGGATTTTGATTTTATTGTGAGTCGGGTTTAGTTTGCACTAGGTATTTTTATTTGAGATGTTTTGATTTAACCTCCCTCCACATGGATTTTTACTCAGAACTTGATGCTATTTTATGTTTAGTGAGAAAATGGTATCTAATAGGGTTCCCAAGCTCCAATGTTTACAGAGCGCCCATAAGTTTGGGATTGATCACTATTTTTTCCATTAAAGGGTCATGTCCTTCTAGTAATGATTCTAAATCTGTAGATAATTGAGATTAAAGGTGGGTACAAGAATCCTTTAAAATGTTGGGAGGTGATTTGGGTTGGCTATTACCATGACTAGGTTAAGCATGTGAGGTAAGATCTTTGTTCCACTTCTCATAATTTAATTTTAATGTTCTAGGGTATTGTGGATCATTTACAAATTCAAGTTATTGTGGTGCTCCAAATAGATCTGTGTGTAACTCTATAGGTAATTCCCTATTAGCATCATAACATGAGAGTTGTGTGGGATAAAATTGAGATGGTCTTGGGTTGAATTGTCTATGGATTGTCATGAGGACTTTGCTCGTATCTTAGTAGCTTGGGTTGTTTTTTAAACTAAGGTTATATGGTATATTCCTAAGGGGAACACCAAAAAGGATGGAATAAAAATGCAACCTAAAAGAGATGAGATACACCCTATAGCTATAAAATGTTTTTGCAATACAAATCAAAGGTGACAAATAGAATGGAATAAGACTCTAAAGATAGTCTAATAAAATGAGGACAAAGGATAAGTTGATATGATAATGCAAGATACATAAGGAAGGAATGCAATTTATAAAGGTGGATTAAAAAAATGAGGACAAAGGGAAGATGATAATTGTTAGTGAACAGATTTTCCTTATTTTGACAATGAAGTAAAAAATGACGATTTACCCCAACTCAAAAAGGAAATTCACACTAACAGTTGAGATAGCCTCTCACAAATATACTGTCTGCTTCAAAGGAGCATCTACCTTATACAAATATTATTCTTCAAGGACTTTTATTATAAAATAATTTAATCCAAGAAATACTTTTAACCAGAACGCATGAAAAGCTTAACAACATTCCATCATGAATCTATAACGAAATGCTTAAATTTTCAGCAATGAATTCAGATACTATGAGCCAACTGACTCAGAATTATGGAAAGAAACTATTTGAGAAATTTCAATTCAGACTGATATCAAATCATGAAGAGATAACTGATTTAAATTCAAAGTATACATACAGATCAAAGAAATATAATCATTCAATTCCAACTGAAATCAAAATCTTACATCCACCAGACCAACTGATCAATGAAAGTGCTATAATCTACTATAAAACCAACTGATCTTATATTCATATATCATAAGCAAAGTAAACTAACCAAAAAAAAATTGTAAAGTTTCTTCACCAGAGAATTGACCCTCTAATGGTTGTCAATAATAGAATTTAAAGCCACACAGGGCTATTCGGTTTCAAAAACTAATTGTCCTTAAGAATAGAATAAAACCTAGATAAACCTATGAGAATAGAACTATCCTCTAAAAGGACTAATTGACTGATTGGTCATTCCTAACTCCATCATCTCTAGCAGCTTTGGTGGCATCCTGTGCAGCGCTCCATTCCTTGAAAACCATCAAAAAACTCACGAGTAACTCACGGTTCGGTGTAGCAACAGTTTCAAATATCTGCTTCCATATGTTCTTACAATTTTGCACTTTCTCAAGTTTCTCCTTCAGTGATTTCATCTATTCATAGCCAAATATTACCAATGATTCCACTTGAGCAAAGATTGAAAATTCTTTAATCTCTACATCTTTGGCTGCTTTCAGTTCCTTTATCTTTTCTTTGTAAGAGGCAAGTATCTTGACCATGTCAATCTCAGTTCCATTCTAATGTCCCATCAATTTTCCAAGAATTTATTGTGGGTATTCATGACCTCTTTCACACCATTTATTGCTTCCATGATCTGAGAGGATTCTTCAATGGCTTGCTCGTAGAGCGCACTTTTCCATTCTATGTTCACCTTAATCATGAATAGTGAATTTTCTTCAACCCCGAGTACTACCTTTTCTACAAGAAACTTGTTTATACCATAGGTATAGAATTCTTCAATATTTTCCACCTCTCTGTCTATTCAATCCTTTTCCTTCCTCCATGCTTCAACATTTGTATCCACTGCTTTGATCAAACTATCGAATTTCTTGATTAAATCCTCAAAGTCATGACTGAACCCAGTGATCTCTTTGGTAATCTTTTCCATCCAGCTGAAGAAATTCTTTGATATTGATCTATATTTATGAACCTAGTCTAAAAACCTTTGGTTGTTTGGAGACTTGACATCCAAATAAATTGGCACCATAGACAGGGATTGAGGAACTGGGCTTTGAAGATGCTGGATGTATTTTTCCATTTCACAAAGGGCTTGCTTTAGCCTTATTTTATTCTCAGCGTCTTTCTAGACCCTGTGGTTAATATTCTTATTTGTCGAGTTCAGGATCTTTAAATTAGCAGCTCTCATAGCCATACCCGAGTCAAATGTCTCCACTTTGAAATCTTGCTCAGTTACTATCTCACTGGTCTTGTTTAAATTTGGTTTAAAAATCTCTGCAATCCAGTGGCCTGTCTTAGAATGCACATCTAGCATAGCTTCTACCTTTGGCTTCTTTGCCCTTGGTGTCTTCCCCAAATATTTTCTAAGAAAATCTCCAACCAGAGTTGAAACATGTACAATTCTCCTTTTCTTAATTACTCACAATTCCAGCCAATTTGCGATCTTGGGTGTGGCCACATTTGTAGGAGTCTGAGTCATGAAACTATTCAGCATCGCTAAGTCTTGCTCACCTAATTTTTCTCCTTTGATCTCAGGTGTATTAACTGATGTATTTTTCATCTTGGATTTCCCTTGGGATTTTGAATCACCTTCCTCTATTTCTAGATCAAGCACAATACAGGGGATCTTGTCTGTCTTTTCCTTCTTCCTACTCATGGCCCTTGTAACTCTCACAAGTTGTTCAAGAACTAAATTTTCCTCTTTAGAATGAATCACTGCTCTAAATTCAATTTCACCTACAAGAAGCAATTTTTCAACTTTGTCAGTATGCACGAGGGAAGATATGGGTTTTTAAATTCTTGGACTCTTTCTGGTTTTTAAACCAGATGTCTCCTACTTCTTCTTTTTACTCATCTCTTTTAACTATTTATTTATTCTTTTGGACACATCCTGATACAAATTATTCACATCTTCCTCCTCCCTTCTCTTCCAATCTATTTTCCTGGCTACTGCATCATCTTTCAGCTCTACATGCTCAGATTCTGGCACATTCTCATCATCTTCAGTCTCAAATCCTTTAATTTTAAAAGGTAGACATAATGAGTTGATTTGTCTCAAGGTGAATCTAGAGTGAAGCTTCCTTTCAACTTCTATTTCTTCAATATAGTTGGTCCAATATTCCTCCAGTTCTGGTTGATGAAGAAAAGCGGCATCAATTTTGAAGTGATTTGCCACAAATTGTTTACTATTGAAGTAGCTTCTTTTATAATAGGAAGGGAGATTCATTATCTCCAATTTTGCATCTAGGGCTGCTATGGTGTGCATTAATATGAAACAATAATTCCCTAGGTCAATGGGGAATAGAGAAACCTACTCCTCTTTTGAGCCTGCACTTTATTTCCACTTGAAGCAATTGTCTACCAACTTCCAATAGGATACACTTATCCAAGCAGTACCTCAAAATTTTTAAAGGTTCACCGCTAAAACCTCCCACTCTGAGATAGCTAAAGGTTGGGAATTGAACATAAAAAACTACCATAAATCTTGATCAATTCCATAGCCTCTTCAAACATCCTATAATTAATTTTTCCTCTTAGCTCAAAAATAAGCTTAGCTAAGAAAGTGTCTTAAACCCTTCTAAATTCCTCAAGATTTCTCTTCTTTTGGAGAAAAGCGTGGTATTCATATATTTTCATATCTTTCATCCACGACTCATGTGGAAAACCATCCCAATTTCTACAAATGGAAAGGGCATAGAAGAGGTATGAGGACATATAGAAACTCGATGCTTTTGCCAACTGCGACAACTCTTCATGAACCTTTCCTGCTATCACCTCTGCCCAATCAACATACTTCCCTTCTTATAGAATAACCTAGATGAATATGTACATCCAATCTTCCCAGAGGATTTCATTAGGTTTACCCTTCACTCTACTTAGCATTACAACTATATCATGGACCTCTCTGATTAAATGGTCCTTATTCAAGGGCTTAGGTAACCTAGAACCACCTCTTTCAGGCTTTGACAACCAGTCTCTAGCAATGGTGTTATTGTAATCTCTCCTATTTTGGTTGAATTCTTGTTGGGCCTTTTCAAAGCTCAAGTCAACATACATTTTTTTCGAAGGAATACTCAGAGTCATCATTATCATCTGTGTATTAATAGATATCAACACTTCACCAAAAGAGGTGTGAATGCACCTATTTATCCTATCATATCCGTTTCGGAATTCCATCACTAATTCTAGGCATGGAGTCACTTCAGGAAAGTTGGTTGCTTCCAACAGCCCACTTTCTACAATTTTGGTAGCCATGGTTCCAACATTTTCATTCTTTAACCTATGAACAATTTTTCCTATATCTTCATCCACTAGGGTTGTATCTCACATTTCAAGAAGGCAACTACTTACATGAGAAAACTTATTTTCTTTCACAAATTTGACCTTTGAGGTCAACATGCTAGGACTAGACATGGTCACACTTGATAGATAAACTGAAGAAAATACAACAAGAAAGATCTAACTTTTCCTTTCTTGAACAAACAAATCTCAAACCAGAAACAAAATATTAAGGAGATTTATGGAAACTCACCGTTGCTCTGTTCTTGCCTTCATGCAATTATATTTTCTGCACCTTTCCTCTGGCTACGCTACCAATAGTTACTTGTAAAAATAAATTACAAGAAAGGAGATAATTTAACACATACACTTGAGTTACCGTTAGGTTCAAGATTCAAGGTTCATCTGACACTTGACAAAATACATGCCACTTAAATTTTGATACAAGGAAAACCTTTTGATGGGCAACAATAATTTCAAGACAATGTCAAGGGATCCAAGTGAAAACTAGGGACCAAAAATGAAAGAGTGACCAAGGGATATGATGAGTCCAAAAGGATAATGATAAAATGGTAGCAAGGAAAAATATTCTAAATGAAACCCTAAGGACATAAACTAGGACAAGTGAAATGAATGACCAAATAAGGTATGATGGGATGGGATAAGGTAATGATCAAAGGGGTACTATGGGAGACTAAAACCTAAGATGAAGGATTAATATGCAAGTGAGGAAACCCAAGAGATGCCTATGTATGGAAAGTTGAAACAAAGCTGAAAAGTCTTGGCTTTCCTATGTTTGCAATGTTTGAATTTGGGCAATGTTTTGATCAAGGTTTGATATGAAAAACATGTTTGGGTAAATGTTTGAGGTTTTAGACAAATGTTGTTTAATTAGGAAGATTTTTTGAACACTCGCACAAGATACATCAAACAAAATGGTTATTTGGAAGTCTTTATTCGCTAGTATCAACAAATTGTGAACACTTTAAAGACAAGCACAACTTAAGGCTAGAATGAGTATACTACTTGTAGAATCCCCACTTGGATTTTTCCATATACCTAAATAAAGTAGACAACTAGAGAATCAAGTGTCACTATCTCCCCCTTAAAAATTGAGGAATTTATGTCTCAACAATGAATGGTACATGTAGGGAATATTCATTAGTCCAACTTCCACACCAAAAAGTATACGATTTTGTGCTTCTAAAACAATGGTTTGTAGTGGGGGGCCTTCAAGGTTTCAACATGCATCCAAGTAGCACAACCCCATTCCTTTTCTAGTAATAAAGAAAGACTTTAATATACCTCACACAAATGTGCGTACTAGGGAGACATTAGGGGTCACCTAAATGCTAATGCCAATTTATATAGTAGACCAAAGGAGTGCCACTTAGGATTTTATTTGGGGTGAGAACCTCATTTCCCACCAAAGCAAGTCCTTATTCTACAAAATAAAAATTTGAGTATCACTATCACTCTTCACATAGCACTAGGTCCACCCTATGACATGCAAGTGCACAAGATAAACACACAAAAATAGAGTTTGTTCCCTTAATAAATTTTGAAGTGTGGTCTATATAAAAGACAAGAACATAAAATTGCAAAACCATATTCTTATCAAGACCTTGCAACAAACTCATTTGTAGTTTCAAACTGATGCCTTTGATCCCATGTCTACCATATAACTGCACCGAATGATTAGTAACACCAAAACCACTACTTTACCAATTTTTTGAAATTTTGGAAAGCCAAATTGAAAACCAAAATTGAATTTTTCCAACCAAAAATACATAGAGATCCACCTTAAATGTGCATAAATCCCCTTCAACTGCACAATAACCTTTCAATGTAAATAATGTTAAAGCATTTAGAGTTCCATACCAGTGACTAAAAATGCAAACACCAATTTGGAATCAACTAAGAATATTCAAAATTATTAAAAAATAGGAATAGAAACTCAATTCAATATCAATATTCACCAAAATGAGGCTAAGAGCCAAGTAACATTGAAATACCTATAGATAATCTCAAAGTCCTCCTACCAGTTGATTCAATATATAAAAAAGTGATAAAAATTAATTGCAAAGCTATAGAAACATTCTTCTATCCAAAACAATCTTTAGTATAACTCAAAATAATAAATATGTTTCCCAGCTTCAACAATGATGGTGCCAAATCTCTAGGGTCTTTATGACATAGGTAATATGAAGCTTCTTCACACAATAGAAAAGTATAAAATCCTTCATGACCAACAATAATTCACCAAGAAATGCCTGTGCACTCACAAAGGTGGCTAATACAATGGAAACATTGATTTGTGTAAACTTCCAATATTATCATTAGCATTTTGTATCTACAGCACACAAAAAATGAAATGCATCTCTTCAGTATTCTTATAATACATCGGTATCAATCAATACTTTCTTCAACATCAACCTTGGTTTCCATATGGTAATATGATAGATGCTTAATTTTATGCCAAGAAATATTAATGACATCTATAAATTGGAGCTCCAATCTGAAACAAAACCCAACCAATATATGAACAATAATTGCACTCTCAGATTCCCAAGGTAGTTGACCCATGCAAAAGCTAAAGCAATAAATAACAGATGGAATTACATCATTAGGAAGGCCCTCACATAATATTAAGAAAACCATAATATCACCAACTCAAAAAGATGTGTCATCCTATTCAATCGACTCACATAAGGAGAGAAGAGGCATGATAGGTTGATGTAGGAGCATCCTTGGTTTGCTAGAAATCTTGCATCATTTTCTGAGTTTGGGTTATAGTTCATAGTTTTTGTGGTTCTTATTGTGGTTGGTCCACTTGGATCTTTAGATGTTGTGTTCTAACTAGCATGTTTTGATATAATTTTTGAATCTTGTATGTGATCGCTCCTTATTTGGTGTTATCATGTTCGAGATTTGGAGGATTCTGTGATAGGGCAATATTTTTTTCCAGTTCTTCTGATTGGGTTGACGGGTTGGAGTGTGGTTGGAGTTTCCATGAGTTAGAAGTTGTGCTCGTGGGTCCTTGTTCTAGAGTATTCTTGGATCATTCTCCTATTTTCACATCTATTGGGTTTGATCACATATTGAGATTTATTTCTCTTTCTGTCCTAGGGTAATGTGTTCATGACTAGCGTGGACTTACCTGGAGATTTGTGTTGCGATCATGATTGTGGGATTCTTATACATTGTGATCTTTGTGTGTGGATTGTGGTTCCTTCATGGATTTTTCCATGTGATCGCTTCTTCTTATGTTATGTTTGAATATGGTTGAACCTATATTTGTAATATATTTCTTGTTTTAGGGAATTTTATTTCTTGTGTCGACTTGTGGTCATGATTTTGTATAAATGTAGGGCTTGGTTTCATGTTAGAGAGGAAGTTTAGTGAAGGGAATAAGGTATAGTAGTGGGATATTGACCTGAATCTTGCAGAGATCTTTGGGATAGATCTTAGAGTTGTTTTCTTTGTATGTAGATGTAACTGGGAAGGCCTTATAGCCCAACATGTATGGTCAAATTATGATCAATAAATCATTTTTTGCTTCTTATTCTGTCAAGTTCTTAGTTATTTCTGATGTGTTTACTCTTACTACAAGGTTGGACATCTCCTTTTGGGATTCTCTCACCTTGGCACTGCATCAGGTGGTATTAGAGTGAAGTTTGATGCTAGTGGTGTTTGCAAATTCATGTTCCTGAGCTTGTGATTCATTGGAGAAATTATTTGTGAGGTGGCAGAGTGAAGATCTAGCTCACATCAACTTAGGGACTATACAAGGTGCTCAGAACTTGTATTAGTTGGACTTGAGGTTTTGAATATTTCTCTCAGAAGGCTAAACCCTAGGATGATTGATTAGATGAAAGAGGATCTACGAGATGAGATCTGTAATGAAATAATAGAATTAAGGAATGAAGTACTGGAAGGTATAAGAAATGTTGTTGTTGGATTACTGATAGGTCCTAGAAAAGAAGATGCTTATAAGGAAGTTGCTGATGAATTCAAATCTGTAGAGGTTGCTAGATCTGCCAATGAAGATGGATCTAATAAGTTGATGAAAACTATGGCTAAACTTAATATTGGTCATAGGATGGAAGTATCTAATTTCTTAGGTACATTGAATCGTGGAGACCTGATTGATTGGATAGGAGACCTTGAAGACTACTTTGAGCTTGAAGACATTTGTGATCCTTTGAGGGTTAGATTGGCACATACTAAGTTGAAAGGACATGTTTCTCTTTGGTGGAAGGAGTTACAGAGGAATAGAGAAGATGAAGGAGAATTGAAGATTACTAGGTGGAAGCCTATGGTTACTAAATTTAATGCCAAGTTCATAACTGGGGATTATGAATTGGAATTGTTTAAGAAGTTGCAAAATATGAAGCATAAATATCTTAGAGTGATGGATTATACTGAGGAGTTTTACAAATTGACCATTAGATCTGGACATAGAGAGTTGACTAAAGAAAAGGTTGCTAGATATGTTAATGGTCTAAGATATAACATACAAGATGAGTTGAGTATGATGAATATTGGTACAGTTGAAGATGCTTATCATTATGCTTTGAAAGATGAAGATAAGTTGAAGAAGAGAAATCAAGGTAAGTCTAGAGGAAAATATAAATAGGTGACGGAGAAAGATAAGCATGTTGAATAAGTTAAAATTGGTTGCACCTAGGAGTGATGATTGCAAGAGAGATGATAGGAATTGGTTTAAAGGCACTTGTTTTAAGTGTGGACGGAATGGACATAGAGCTTTTTAGTGTAAAAAAATTCTTGTGGATTAGGAGGATCATGTTATTGTTGAGAACATGGATGAACCTGAGGGTGGTGAGAGTCTTATGCTTAGAGGAATATTGTTGACCGAGAAGCAACCTGATCCTTGTCAAAGGAGAAATTTATTCAGGACTATATATAAGTTTGGTGGTAAATGTTGTAAGGTGATTGTTGATGGAGGAAGTACTGATAAATTGGTTTCGGAGGAGATGGTTCAGAATCTTAGTTTGAAGAGGTTGAAACATCCTTTCCCTTATAGGATTAGTTGGTTACAAGAATATCATGCAGTAGAGGTTAAGCAATAGTGCATGGTAAGTTTTCATATTGGTCCTTATATGGATGAAGTATTATGTGACATTGTGAATATGAGTTCTTGTAATGTTTTACTTGGAAGACCTTAGCAGTATGATACAGAGGCTATTAATGACTATAAAATAAATTTCATTACTACCTGAAAGATGGATAGAAATCTACTTTGACTCCTTTGAAGGATGAAGACAAATGAATGAGGAATTTGATTATTGGAAGGAGATATGAGATGACTACAGAGGTTAGTACAAACAATAAGGGTTCAGAGATCTAAAGGAAAATCAGAGGGTACTAGTGGTAAAAGGAAGAAAAATAAAATTCAAAAGGGATCTTGTGTTGTTGATACATCTGGTTCAGGTAGAAGACATGAGTGGAAGAATGATAAGCAGAGTCATTTGCAGTACTTGACTGAGAAGAGTGGAATGATAGTGCAATTAGAAGATGCAGAGAATATGTAGATTAAGTATGAACATCGGATCTATTTCTTTAATCCCTATATATTTTCATGAGTTTCTCTTATGGAAAATCTTTAGTCACCTTGGGTGTCTGATTCAGGAGCATCCTTGGTTTGTTGGCAATCTCGCATCATTCTGTGAGTTTGGGTTACAGTTGACAGTTTATGTGTTTATGGTTGTGGTTGGTCCACTGGGATCATTAGTTATTATGCTCATACTTGCATGTTCTTGACAATATTATGGATTCTTTTTTGTGATCTCTCTTTATTTCATGTTATCTTGTTCGAGATATGGAGGATTTTGTGATAGGGTAGTATTTGTTTTCCTATTCTTTTAATGGGGTTGATAGGTTGGAGTGTGGTTGGATTTTTCATGAGAGTTAGGAGTTGCGCTTGTGGTTCCTTGTTCTAGAGTATTCTTGGATTAGTCTCCTATGCTTGCATCTCTTGGGTTTGATCATGTATTGAGATTTATTTCTCTTTCTGGCCGATTGTAATGTGTTCATGACTGGCGTGGACTTACCTGGAGATTTGTGTTGCAATCACGAATGTGGGATTTTTACTCGTTGCAATCTTAGCATGTGGATAGTGGCTCCTTCATAGATTGTTCCATGTGATTGATTCTTCTTATGTTATGTTTGTATAGGGATGTACCTATATTTGTAATATGTTTCCTACTTCAAGGAATGTTATTTCTTATGCCAACTTGTGGTCATGATTTTGTATAAATGTAGGGCTTGGTTTCCTGTTAAAGAGGAAGTTTAGTGAAGGTAAGAAGGTATAGTCATGGGATATTGACCTGAAGCTTGTAGATATCTTTGGGATAGATCTTAGAGTTATTTTCTTTGCATGTGGTTGTAATCGGGAAGGCCTTACAACCTGACATGAATGGTTAAATTATTATCAATAAAGCATTTTTTTCATCTTATTGTATCAAGTTATTTTTTGTTTCTGCTACGTTTACTCTTGTTGTGAGGTTGGACATCTCCTTGGTGTAGGAGCACAACTAGATTAACCCCTACGTTTCTTGCTTTGTTCTTTGATTCTGGCATGTACTGACTCTAGCCCAGTCAGGAGAATTTCTGTGGACCTTAGAACGTCATTTGTTTTATTTCCCTAAGATGGATATGACTAGATCAATTCAAGTTTAGATAGGTTTCTTAGTTGGTTTATTTTAATTATGTGTGTGTGAGGTAGTTTGTTAGCCTCTGGAAATCCAACCAAGGCATCAGGAACTTTGATAAGCTACTCGATATGACTGGCGCTCGGTATCACTGGTACTCCATTAACACTGTGAATTTTGGTTAACAATGTCGGTTAACACTATGAATTTTGGTTAACACTGTGAATTTCAGTTAACACTATGAATTTTGGTTAACACTGACACCCAATTAAGATTGGTGCTCAGTTTTGCATTACTGTTGCTCGGTAAATTGAGTCGTAACAGCCCGTGAAAAGTAGATCTTGTCTTTTATGGACAGTATGGGCATTTGTAATGGTTCTTGAAGAGATGCTTATGAATATGTGGGCATTTAGGGTTGTTTCCAAAGAGAGGATGGTTAATAATGACATCCCAAGCATTCATTTAAAGGGAGGAGAGGTTGCAAAAGAGGATAAGTGACAGAAACATTACAGAGTTGCAGATTATTGTATTTTTGTTTTGTTTCCAGAAATGAGAACTTATAGGCTATGTGTTTAGTGAATATCAAGCTTTGTTGTTCATTTTGCATGCAAGTAGATTAGTTTAATTTATTTCTATTTTGCAAGTTGTTAGTTCTTCACCCATTCTAGGTTATAAATAGTAATGGCCCCTTGAGATTCCTGAATCCATGGTGATAATTAGGTGTTGGAATGGAACTCGAGAGGAGCCCTTATACATAGTTTCCTTTTTGTTTTTTGTAGGAGAAGCAATAGAAATGAGTCTTGAGATCTTACCCTAGGTGAGCTCGGTAATAGTAAAGCTAGGGAAGAGAATGAAAGAAATGTTCTGAAAACATTGATTGAGTGAGTAGAATGAATCTATTTGTGTAGGTTTAGTGAGGAAGATGAATAGTATGTCAATGGGGACCAAGTCTTAAAGGGGAGGTAAAGTTGATAGTGACTTACCTCAGTTTATGGTTGTGAATACCCTAAGAGATCTAGGAGAAAGATCTTAGAGCATAGCCAAGCTGACTCTATAGTAGCAATGAGACTCCAGTACCACATCAGATTGGTATAAAAGCATAAATTGATTAGGCTTGTGGTAGATGTTCCAACCAATAGTATAAGTAGGTGAAAACAAGATGGTCACCAATGCAGAGTTTGCAAAGGAAGTAGATGAGTATAAGAGGTTAATTGAAGACCAAAGGGAAAGGAGTATACTCCTTGAAGAAGCCCTAGATGAGATGAAGGTAAAACTTCAAGAAGTTGCATATGCAACTAAAAGCAGAAATGGAGATGAATTCAGCAGCAACAAAGGGATGAAGAAAGTTGATGAAGAAGACTTGATACCTGAACCAAACCCTCCAATGAGTGAGGAGCCATTTCTAAAAGCTCTCAGATCCCTAGGAGGCAAAATTCTTGAAATAATTTCATTCTTTAATGGAAAAATGGATAGTGAACTAGTTGTGGAATGGATAGAAGGTATTGAGAATCATTTTGAATGTGAGGGCATAAATGAAGCACAGAAGGTAAAAGTTGCAAAGTCAAGGTTAAGAGGTTCAGCATTAACATGGTGGAAATACCTCCAAGAAGAGAGGGAGAATATGGGTAAGAATCCTATTTCAAATTGGAAGGCTATGTTAAACAAGGTAAAGGAGAAATACTTACCTGGGGATTATGAAATCCAGTTACACAAGAAGAGGCAGAGTTTGAAACAAAAAGATTTGGATGTGGCTACGTATACTGAAGAATTCCAGAAGTTGTGCTTGAGGTCAAGAGTCTAAGAGGATGAAACTATCAAGGTGGCTAGGTATCTTGGAGGCCTAAAATGGAATATCCAAGAGGAAATCAGTCTGTGGACTCTCACAACTGCCCATAAGTGTTTCCAACTTGCATTGAAAGTGGAAGAGAAGAACAAAAATAAATCATAATCAAACTTCAGAGGAAGAGGTAGAGGTAGAGAAGGAAGAGGACAAGGAGGCTATGGTGGAAGAGGATCATATTATGGCAACAAAATGAGAACAAGCTCACTAAAAATAAAGAAGGAAACTCAAATAAAGGAGGTTTCAGTAGAGGTAGAGGTTCTAAAACTAGTTAGAGAGGAAGGAGTAGAAGCAATCAAGGAAGAGGAGCATCCTACTTTGCCACCATGAAATGCTACCACTATAATCAGCTAGGGAATCCTACCTATAGGTGTCCTGAAAAGGGTTCTATTTCTCAAGGAGGTGGAAAGAGAGTTAACTATGTCCAAGAAGAATCAAGTTGCAGCAAAAATCCATCTAAGGTACCATTAGAATTAGAGGAAGGTGAGAACCTCGTGATAAAGAGGACCTTAATCACAGAGCCAAGCAAATAAGAACTGAGCCAAAGGAGAGCACTCTTTAGAGTGAAGTGCAAGATCACAGGGAAGGTGTGCAGAATCATTATTGATTTAGGCTCAACTGATAATATCATTAGTGAAGAGGTATCCACCAAGTTAAATTTGAAAAGGATTCCACATGACAATCCATACAAGGTTACATGGCTCAACAAAGGACATCATGTGTTTGTAGGAGAACAAGCATGGGTAGAGTTCACCATTGGAAAGTATAAAGATAGATTTCTATGTGACATTCTTCCCATGGCTGCATGCCACCTTCTACTTGGAAGGCCATGGAAATTTGATAGGCAAGCCATGCATGATGGAACCAAGAATGCCTACTCATTCAAGAAAGATGGAGTGACTTTAAAAATTCAATACCTGATAGAAGAAGGAGAGATGAAAACATCAATTCCAAGTGTGCTCATGGTTGATGAGAAAGATTTCTTGAAGACCCTGGGAGAAGGAGAAGGAGTTGGGTTTGCTTTAGTATTGAAGCCATAAGATGAAGTTGTTGTCAAGAAATCGGAGATACCAAATGAGGTTAAAGAAATACGTGAAGAGTATATAGACATTGTGACTAATGGCCAGCCCACGCCCCTACCTCCTAAGAGACTTGTTAGCCACAATATTGACTTCATACCAGGAGCTACCTTACCCAACAAAGCTGCCTATAAGATGACCCCTCAAAAAAATGAGGAAATAGCCAAACAAATCAGAGTGCTATTAGACCAAGGCCTAATTAGAAAGAGCATAAGCCCATGTGCAGTCCCTACTATTTTAGCACCTAAGAAAGGAGGATCTTGGAGATTTTGTACTGATTCTAGAGTCATTAATAGAATCACCATTAGGTATAGGTTCCCAATATCTAGAATTGAAGACCTAATGGACTATTTAGTGGAGGCAAAGTACTTCAGCAAAATTAACCTTAAGAGTGGCTACCACCAAATTAGGATAAATGAAGGAGATGATTGGAAAATAGCCTTCAAAACTATAGAAGGTTTGTATGAATGACTTGTAATGCCATTTGGTTTGTCTAATGCTCCCTCAACTTTTATGAGACTTATGAATGAGGTATTGGTAGAATGCATTGGTAAATTTGTTGTTGTCTACCTAGATGATATTTTAGTTTTCAGCAGAACTAAGGAGGAGCATATTAGGAATTTGAAAATTGTTTTCAAGAAATTGTATGATGAAAAACTAATGATCAATTTGGAGAAGTGTGACTTCATGAAGTAGGAGCTTGTATATCTCTATTTTGTTTTGTCTCTGGGTGACCTCAAAATGGATCAAGAGAAGGTGAATGTCATTCTAAGTTGGCCTACTCCCAAGACTGCAACTGAGGTGAGAATTTTTCATGGTTTAGCTCAGTATTACAAAAATTTCATTAGACATTTCAATGGAATTTGTGCACCTATGTTAGACACCATTAGAGGTGGGATGAGGACAAAGTTTCAATGGACACCACAAGCTGAGAAAGGGTTTGAAACACTCAAGGAGAAGATAGCAGAATTGCCTACTCTAGTTCTTCCAAACTTTGATAAGATTTTTACAGTGGAATGTGATGCAAACAATGTGGCCATTGGGGCTGTCATAAGCCAAGAAGGAAGACCAGTAGCTTTCCATAGTGAGAAGCTAAATGATGCAAAGAAGAAGTACTCTTCTTATGACTTAGAGTTGTATGCTCTAGTCCAAGCACTCAAGAAGTGGAGGCACTACTTGCTACCAAAGGAGTTCATAGTATATACTGATAACCAAGCTCTCAACTTCCTTAACTCTCAAGGAAAACTTATAAGAAAACACATGAAGTGGGTGGAGTATCTACAAGCCTACACTTTCAATATCAAGCATAAAAAGGGAGTACCGAATAAGGTTTCTGATGTATTGAGTAGAAGGTTGCTCACAATCCAAGAATTTCAGCTACAAAGCATAGGAATTGATAGCTTCAAAGACCTATATGCTGAAGATGAAGATTTTGCCCAAATCTACAAGGTATGCAAGGAATTTAAAAACAACTTTCATGGTGAGTTTTCTTAATATACCTTGCAGAATGATTTATTATTTAAAGGAGGTCAACTTTGTGTTCCTAAAGGGTCTATGAGAGAGAATTTTATTCAAGAAGAATATAATGGAGCACTTAGTGGTCATTTTGGAGTCAGTAAGACTCAAGAGCTAGTCACTAGGTTCTATTTTTGGCCTAGAATGAATAGAGTTGTTAGACAATATGTTGAGAGTTGTGTAGTGTGCCAAAAAGAAAAGGGTGCATCTTCCAATGCAGGTCTTTATCAGCCACTTCCAATCCCAACCAGACCATGGGAATACATAAGCATGGATTTTGTAGTTGGTTTTCCAAGAACAAGGAAGGGATATGACAGTATTTATGTTGTTGTGGACAGATTTAGCAAGATGGCTCATTTAATGCCTTGCAAGACTATTCATGATGCTTGTAACATTGCTCAATTATTTTTCAGTGGAGTGGTGAGGATCCATGGACTCCCACTTAGTATCATTTTAGACATGGACACCAAATTCATGAGCCATTTTTGGAAGACCTTATGGAAAAATCTTGGCACTAACTTGTCTTTTGGATCTGCCTACCATCCACATACAGATGGCCAAACAGAGGTGGTCAATGGGAGTCTTGGTAACTTTATGAGATGCCTCACAAAAGAGTATCGTCAAGCATGGGACCAACTCATTGGACAAGATGAATATGCATACAATGATATAGTGAACAGATCAACAGGTAAGAGTCCCTTTGAAATAGTTTATGGTTTTCACCCAAGAGGGATTTTTGAACTTAGAGAATTGAAGGAAGGAATGCATGGTAGTGGATATGCTGAGGAATTTTATCATTCAATGAGATAATTCCATGAAAGTTTGAGAAAGAACCTGATTGAAAATGTTGAAAGAGTAAAGCAAAAGGTGGATGCAACAAAGAGGGATGTTCAGTTTCATATTGGAGACTTTGTGATGGTACACTTGAACAAACATAGGTTGCAAAAAGGGTGTTCCTCACAAGATATAGATGAAGAGGCTAGGTCCATGTAAGATACTTGCAAAGTATAGAAACAATGCATACAAGGTGGATCTTCCTGAAGGCATTGGGTTGTCACCAGTTTTCAACATTGCAGATTTGGTAGCATACAAAGGACCAATTCAAGATGCTAATCAGAACCTTCAAGAGGCAATACAAGAGGTAAAAGATTTGAAATTAACCCCTACTCCATCTATGACAGCTAAAAAGATACTAGACTCAAGGGTCTACAAGAAGACTAGGAACAAAGACTATATGGAGCACCTTGTCAAATGGCATGAAAAATAAGATGATGATGCTACTTGAATCAGAGAATCAGAGTTCAAAAGGTTGGGCATTGACTCAAACATTCTCAATCAAAGGGTGGATTAAACTTTTTTTTGTTTGGGGGAGTATGGTGCAGGAGCACAACTAGATTAACCCCTATGTTTCTTTCTTTGTTCTTTGATTCTGGCATGTACTGACTCTAGCCCAGTCAGGAGAATTTGTGTGGACCTTAGAAGGTCATTTGTTTTATTTCCCTAAGATGGATATGACTAGGTCAATCCATATTTAGATAGGTTTCTTAGTTGGTTTCTTTTAGTTGTGTGTGTGTGTGTGAGGTAGTTTGTTAGCCTCTGGAAATCCAACCAAGGCATCAAGAAATTTTGATAAGCTACTCGGTATCACTGGTGCTTGGTTAACACTGTGAATTTTGGTTAACAATGTGAATTTTAGTTAACACCGTGAATTTTGGTTAACACTATGAATTTTAGTTAACACTGTAAATCTTGGTTAACACTATGAATTTCAGTTAACACTGGCACCTGATTAAGACTAGTGCTCAGTTTTGCATTATTGTTGCTCGGTAAATTCAGTCGTAACAGCCCGTAAAAAGTAAATCTTGTCTTTTATGGATAGTATGGGTAGTTGTAAAGGTTCCTAAAGAGATGTTTTCAAATATGTGGGTAGTTAGGGTTGTTTCCAATGAGAGGATGGTTAATAATGACATCCCAAGCATTCATTTAAAGGGAGGAGAGGTTGCAAAAGAGGAGAAGTGACAGAAAAGTTACAAAGTTGCAGATTATTGTATTGTTTTGTTTTGTTTCTAGAAATGAGAAGTTGCAGACTATGTGCTTAGTGAATATCAAGCTTTTTTATTCATTTTGCATGCAAGTAGATTAGTTTAATTTATTTCTATTTTGCAAGTTGTTAGTTCTTCACGTGTTCTGGGTTGTAAACAGTAATGGCCCCTTGAGATTCCTGAATCCATGGTGAGAATCATGTGTTGGAATAGAACTCGAGAGGATCCCTTGTACATAGTTTCCTTTTGTTTTTTGTAGGAGAAGCAACAGCAACGAGTCTAGAGATCTTACCCTAGGCGATCTTAGTAATAGTCTGGCTAGGGAAGAGAATGAAAGCAATGTTCTGAAAACATTGATTGAGTGAGTAGAATGAATCTATTTGTGTAGGTTTAGTGAGGAAGATGAATAATATGTCGATCGGGACCGAGTCTTGAAGGGGAGGTAAAGCTGATAGTGACTTACCTTAGTTTAGGGTTGTGAATACCCTAAGAGATCTAGGAGAAAGATCTCAGAGAAGAGCCAAGCTAACTCTATAGTAGCAACAAGACTCCAGTACCATATTACTCCTTTGGGGATTCTCTCACCTTGGCACTGCATCATAGGTCTAAAGAACAACACCTGTGCAAAACAAATGTCACATAAACTAAGAGGTTGTCAACGTATTATTGATGGGTTGATTCATTTCAATAATAAATCAAAATAAATGAATTATCAAATTATATAGCAACCATATGTCAAATCCATGTGATATCTAGATTCACTACAATAATGCTAAGTCTGAAATTGAATTTGAATGATGAAAAGATAGATAAACTAACTCAAGATTTGAATTTGAATCCAAAAGTATTAAATAGCCTTTAATTATATTTTTCTTCAATTTGAAATGCACAACATATAGCTCAAAAAATTTCAAAGTAATCAAGCATCAAAATGAAGAAACCAAGTCATTTGAAGAGGCATAAAGAAAAAAATTGAATTAATTATGCATCTACAACAATAAAATTACTTGTGCTTCTAAAAGGAAAGCACTCATGCCAGGCACAAGAATTCCAAAATCTATTCTGCCCGCTCTTTATAAGTCAAAC
This sequence comes from Thuja plicata, assembly GCA_018584345.1. Lineage (NCBI taxonomy): Eukaryota > Viridiplantae > Streptophyta > Pinopsida > Cupressales > Cupressaceae > Thuja > Thuja plicata. Next base: position 2,050,389 of record MU224103.1, on the reverse strand, counting down.
CATATTTTTCCTTTATTAAATATTTGGTGCCAAGCTTAAAACATGAAAGAGGATATATATATAATCCGGTTCAAAGAAGATGAAACATAATGACTTTAGAAATTCCTCTTCATTTTTTCTTTCAATAGGCACTTTAGCATTTCTCTAAATTTGAACTGATTCAATGTATTGATTCCAATCATATAATATAAAATCCATTTCAAAATCATAAAAATTCTATAATCACTTCATTCAATAGTTTATTCCAACAAACTATTTTTTGGTGATTTCAAAATTAGATTTTTGCATTTCACGTCGGGTTCACCAGATGTAGATATAAATCATGCTAACATTATCCTAATCACTCAGTGAAGCTATGAAATTAATTGCATAAAATAAGTAGTGTCTCTCCTATTTTCTTTTTCCATTGTGACCTCATATGTGTATGTGATGTTTGGTCATGTTATGCCTTGTCGTGATGGCGCCTATTTGATGATTTGGATTATGCATGATGACTCTTCATGTACACACCATGATGTTATATGATATTTGTCTTTGGCTTTGTTTATGGTTTATGGATTATTGATTGTGTTAATGATTCCAATTAAATTTTATGAGTTATATTGTGCGGCTAACAATATATTCCAGGGATTTATTTTATGTTTATTAATATTGATTAAATGATGAATATATAGTTAATGATCTTGTTGATGATTAATTATGGTAAATGTGTGGTTTAGATATATGTAATTGCAATGTTTCAATATTAACTAAAGATATTCATGACATTTAATGGTAATTGTTGATATCGAATGATTAGATAAATGACTACACGAGGTTATGGGTTATTGACATGCTTTTACGACGTGCTTATTATGATATATACATGATGTGTTTTTATGAAGTAGAATGAAGACATAGTTACTTTCTTGAAAGGCCCAAATGATGTCTTATTTCCTCGTCATCGTTTGTTACTATTTGTTATATATGTGTGTATGTGTGTAGATATAGATATACATATGTGTATATGTATGTGTCTGTGTACGTTCACTTTGGCTATTGTAATAATGTGGATAGGTACTAGGAATCATCTTCACATGCCCTCACAGGTCTGAGAATGCCTACAATATACCCAAAAGTGGAACTTAGAGACAATCATATGACCAATCATGTACTTATCCAAAGAATTCAGTGTCTTTTGGGTGACAATTTCCCCTTGTAATATATACACCTTCTAGTTGTCATGTGGAAACAATTGGTCTTGTGTGGATAATTTTGGTGTGATTCCTTATGCATTTAATTGGGATCATGTGGTCATTTTCTATACATGGTGTGCCTATGTGGTTCATTGTTGTTGGTTAATGTTTTAGACACAATTGTTGTAGTCAACAGATTTTAAATGGATTTGTTATTTAGGCAAAAGTGGAAGATACCACTATATATATTATATAAAATAAAAACTATTTCAATAACTCCATGGGGAAAGAACTAGCAAGAAAACCCCACTTCTTATTCCAATTACAAATCAAGCTCACTAAAATCCTATGAACTACTAAGTACACCTAAATCTTGGAATGAAAATTTTCATTACATTTTTCATGTGCCAAGACATTACATCAAAATATGCCTACTGAAGACCGGCCAGTAACTCGGTAATAACTTTGCATCAACTCGAAAGAAAAAAAGTATCAACTTGGTATCACCAAAAATCTTGGTAACTCAGAAGCATTTCGGTAAAAGAAACTCGGTAAAAACTTGGTATCAATGAAGTAACTCGATAAGTTGGTAAGTCGGTAATTACTCGATAGTAGTATCTTGGGGTAAATGGATTTAATTATATTGGATTTTATTATTATTTTTTCTTAGAGTAATTTTGGTATGGCTTGGAGTACTGAATGGTTTAGTTTATGTGGTTCTAGTGGTTGGGTGATTTAATTTAAAATGTTGATTTAAAATAATTGTATATTATTAATTTGGTGTTGTCGGCAAGTATGTCGTGTGGATAATTAAATTAATGAAGTTAAAATATTTATTAAGTTGAGAGTATTTGGGGATGTTTGGTTGGATTTATTATAGTTTTGGGGCTTTAAGTTACATTGAACTTTATTTCTTATATTATTATAGTGCTCCAAATAAATGAATTTAAAGAGAAAATTATAATTCATGTGTTGGGGAGTTAGTTTATTTTCTTGCCTTTTGCTCAAAATGGCTATGGTTGGACATTTGTTTTTAATGTTGGGAGAGATTTCTTGCAAAGGTGGGCATTGTCTTAAAATATTTGTTGGAGTGGCTCCTTCGGGTAGTTCGAATTTCACTCCATCTCTTGGTGTGTGTGTGAATTTATCTTCTCAATTGGAGGTTTTCAACAATATTGAGGTAGAATCTTTGTTTTCCCTCTTGTTTTTCATTTTGATTGCTTTTTTTGTTGTAAATGGTCTTTGGGATATTATTATGCATCTTTGTGGTCGTAGAAAGCTCATTTAAAGTTTATATGATTTTGTATGTTTGGATTTGGAAAAAGAGGGTTTTCATGGGGATATGTTCTCCAAATTTGTATGGATGGGTGAACCATGGATTTTAACACATTTTTGGATTTTTTTTCAATGTGGAACCAATGGGTTCTTTTTAATTTTGAATTGTTGGAGTTTGAAAATTTAAGCTTTCTTGACGACCTTTAATGGTGGAATTGTGCTTGGACGGGTTTTATTCTCTTTTCATGATTTGTTAAAAGAGGGTATTTTATGGGTTTTATGAGTGGATATTATGTGGAACGATGGATTTAATATATATAATTTTGAATGGGAACTAGTTTGAGATGTCCCTATATAGTTTTGATCAATTGGTTATTTGTTTGTTGTGTGTGTATGTCTACCATGCATGAGAGACCTTGTTATACAACATGCCCATACATGTAGAGTATGGTCTTACTAAGGTTGTGTGGATATGCCCATCATGTATGAGAGGTCTTGTTATACAACATTCCCATACATATAGCATATGGTCTAACTAAGGTTGTGTGTGTATGTCTACCATGTATGAGAGGTCTTGTTATACAACATAGCCATACATATAGTGTATGGTCTTACAAGTTGTAAAGCTTCCTTTCTTGGCCACCATGGAGTGATTGGAGATTTCCATTAGGTCATGCCCACCCATGAAGTATAAGGACTCACAAAAATGAGGGTATTGTGGTGGTATTTCTAGTTTCCCACTTGCTTAGTGTTGGTCTTAAGTGATTAAAGTCTTGATGTTTGAGTAAATGTGGCTTGCAATTTGGTAATTTTCCTCATGGTTATGCTAGTGACCCTTCCTTGCTTGATTTATGCATTTCATATCTCTTCATGTACCTTATGCTTATTGGTCATACATGCATTGGTTTGGAGTGAGTGAAATCATTATTACCCATGTGTGTTTGTGGGTAATGCATTGTTGTTTGGGTCATATGATTACCTCTGGGAGCACGATGGGGTGGCCCTGATGGTACCACATGGTCTGGTGGCACGACAAGCCACTATTGGGGATTGATGTATAGGTATTTGAGCAGTCCAAGATTATATTATACCCATCATGTTACCACGGTTCCTTGCATATGTACTCTCACACTTGTGTGCTCTTTCTATCCCTCTTTACTCTTTTAGTACATTGCTTATGTTAGATAGTTGTTATTTTTTCAATAGTTTACATCGAGTGATTATGGCCTTGATTATGTGTATCTAGTACTCCTTGGTGTGGGGCAAGCCTTGTATTTTAGCCAAACATTGGTGTTGACAAGCCTATCCAATTATCATATTGAGAGGACTCCATTTAGAAATGTGTCTAGTTCATTTGTGAACTTTACATGACAGATTAGCAGGCATGTTAATTCTTTTAGCACATATCTCATTTCTTTTAGCACATATACATTCTACTTTAGAGCATTTGTTTGAACAGATTAGTGCATCTATGAAAAATAGCACTTCCTAAGGTTTTGTTCAAAAAGTAATTTTATATCCAAATTCCTTATATTTTTGGGATGTTTTTCAAGTATTTATATTCCATTTTTTTATTGAGTACTGTATAATTTTGATCACTTTTCTAATTCAGGATTAAAATGAACCTTGTTATGGATTACATTGAGGATGAACTTGTCTCCTTGATTGGTGACAATAAACGATGGTCTGGTCTTATCCCATGAGGTTCATGGACAGGGTCCAGACTCTTATGTGGTGGCTTGAATGTGACTTAGTAGTTCATGCTTGTCTTGGGGTTGTCTTGGAACCTTGTGCATAATTGTTTGAGGATTGTTGGTTGTTCTATCTTTGTAAATGATATTGGTTATTATTGAACTTTGTAGTTGATGGTTTATCTTTACCTTTCAAAAAAAAAATTGTTAAATGAATATTTGACCTTATTTTTCTGAGGGTTCCTTGTTGGGGCATTACAAAATAACATGAAAACATAAATAAAAATTATGCAAACTCTTCATTCCACTCCATTATTTTTCTTTCTCCTCAAATTTGATGTCTCTCTTTATATGACACTTATACCAATATTTTAAAATAGCAAGGATAAAATTTGACATAATAACAACGAGGATACTAGAAATTGTGGTTAGCCCAAAATGGGATAAAAGGGGTGAATTTATAGACTCCAAATTTGAAAATGAATTGACACAATCAAAAGGAAATGAACAGACAAGTGAGAAAAGAAGGACAAAAGGTTAATAATAAAAAGTAATTAATAAAACCCACTCACCAATTCCCTCCAAAATCCCAAAAGACATTTAAATATTATCATATTTAAATGTGAGATAAAAGGATAAAGAACATAAATAAATAAGATTTTTTATGCCTAAAGGGGACATTCTAAGACATAGGGGGATTCATTAAATGGTTAATTCCCTAGGAACAAACTAAGGACATTAATTAAGTAATTGCCAGAATTATCTAATTAAACATACGTCAAAAGACAAAATGTGATAACATGACCAAAAGTAAATGACATGATAAACAAAATAAAGGATAAATCAAAATGATTCAATTAACTTAAAATGACTCAAACTCGACTCAAAAGTGACCAAGACTGATTAGTGGCACAAACGATGACTAAAAATAGGAGTTGTAGGCACTTGCCATTTTAGGTGTCTCCACACATACACATAAATACATACATATACATACATACATGTGTATATGTGTATGTACATATACATATAGATGTGTGTGTGTGTGTGCACATGTCTATGTATACACTCACACACACATATCTATATGTATGTATGTATGTATGTATGTTGTAAATAAAAATCTTAAAGTTAAATATACCAACACACATATAAACATATACATATGCATATGCATATGTACATAAATACATATACATACATACATACATATGCATGTATGTATGTATGTAACTAAATCATAGAAATAAACCTAAAGCATAAAATTGAACAAAGAAAATAAAAGTGCTACATATGATAGTAAAAGGTCAAATGGGGTGAGTAAAAGAGCAATTTCTAAGGTTTGAAAGTAAGGGCTACTAAGAGAAACTCAAATTATAACCTTCATCATGATTTAGGATGGAAGGGTGTTCATTGATTTTGATGGCCTCTTTTTTTTTTTGATCGGTAAAAGGTCGTAGCCAAAATTTTATTAATAAATTTGAAAATTACATAGTCTCCATTCGCTGCGAGCACTGGTAGGAAAGAATGGAGAAGAAAACCTCCAGTCTAGCCTGGGACCGAAGTCCAGATCATTATATTTACATTTACTTATGAAGGCATTCCTTCATTTACAGAGAAATGAATCTATCCATTTTTGTTTTATAAACATATCTGTGTACATTCTATTACAATTTATATCCTTCGTTATCCACATGGTTTATTAACGTCTTTGCTCTGATCAATCCCTCTTGATATAATGTATCTTTGTATATTTTGATCATACCATTTATACCCCTTGGTCCTAGTCTTTACCAATCCATATTTTATGTCATCCTTATAGGATGCTGCTTTATCCATATCTATTCCTACATATAACATCTATAGACAAAATGCTGACATATCTCATATGTTAGCCTTTAAAAATTTCTTTGCCCCTCTTTTAAAAACTTCTCTATTTCTCTAAGGTGTAGGATTAGTCCATATACATAAGTTCTTTCTAAACATAGGATTTGTAAGAAAGAAATTAAGAATTTAAACATCTCTAATCTCTATCTTGGAACACGGAGCAGTACTATTCTATAATTTTCAAAAGAAATGTTAAGAAATGAAATGCATCCCATCTGTATCTTATCTATGCATTTATTATTTAAAATAAATTCTATTTTTTTAAAATAGAAAAACAGACACGTACCAATACTTTATCTACCCCAACTCATGTCTTTATACCATAGATAACATACTGTTTGCCATTTTTATACTCTTAATTCTCTAAGGTGTAGAATTAGTCCATAAGTTCATACTAAATGTTGCCTTCAACTACTCCCCATATTCACAATTTTAAGAAAATATATTTACCTTAATTACATTCCTCAAAACTACAGACATTATTGTTAACTACTCATAAATCTACATTCTTTCCTGTGTGTTTTTTAATATACCCACCTGTATGTATAATTGCATGTGTGTGTATGTGTTCCTATATATATATATATATATTCTTTATTGTAGAATTTTAATCCCTGTTTCATCTTTTTCTAATTTTGGAATTTTACTCAGCATATACCCTTTCAAAAAAAAATTGAACACCATATCTAATTGATTTCCTTTCTAGCATATCTCTGAATATTCATAAGCTGATCTTTGAATCCCTAAGTGCTTTTATATTAATAATAGATTTTATCTCTACAAAGTCCTACTCTATGATTTGTAAGAAGGAAATTAAGAATTTAAACATTTCTAATCTCTATCTTGGAACACGAAGCAATACTAATCTATAATTTATCGAAAAATATATTAAGACTTCAAACGCATCCCATCTATATATTATCTATGCATTTATTATTTAAAATAGACTCTATTTTTGTCATCCTTGATAATTCATTCCAGTAGGGAAGAGTACTCATATATCCAAACAGTCAAGGATCAATACTTTATCTACCCAAAATTATGCCCTTATAACATGGATAACATAATATCTACCTGTATATACATATTTCCATATACTTAATCTTTCATTGTGCATGCCTACTATTATGCTTCATGCTTGTGTATATGTGTGTGGGTGTGTGTGTGTGTGTGTGACACACACACACACACACACACATATATAGATATATATATACATATATATTTTCCTGTATGCATATACCTTTGTTAGTTAAAGCCATCCCTCGGTCTAAACTCCTAACCTATACTATAAAAGTTAAAATGAAAACTTACACAACTGAGACAAAGGTTTCTTAGTAATTTCTAACTTGAAGTCCAACCATACTGGTATGTTTAGACTTCAAGATTAGAGATTACAATGATTCCTCTATCTGAGGCTTCCTATATTTCTGCTACCATACTTTGGTTCCTTGTAAACCATTCTCTACTTATAGTCCACAAACAATATGATTTCAGTTCTTCAATGCCAAATGTTATATTCCCACCTCCATTTGTCCTATCTATATTCTCTGCGGTTACTGAGCAAGGAATATAATTCTATATTGTCAGAGTTGTTTCTTCCTTTGTTTCAAATCTACATAAATCTTCTACACATATGGTCCAAAGGTTCTCTTGTATTTTTCAGACCTACTGGGTCCTTATTGGTTATTTGTGTAAAGTTCTATTATATTATATTTTGTTTCTTCCCTCTCCCTATTTTTCTCAATTGTATCATTTATCATCAATATCCCTACAAAAATATATCCCTTCTTGAATGAGTTTATGTTTGTCTATGAGTAAAAATAGTATCAATATATTCATCATATTTCCAAATATATATGAAAATATCAGTGAATGTATGAATGTTTACATATAAAAATACACACACAGATATATATATATATATATATATA
>MU224103.1:2018585-2033047 GCA_018584345.1 Thuja plicata | reverse complement strand
TGCTTTTTAATAATTAGGGGACTATAGCCGTTTTAATTAAATTAAATAGGCTAGGGGAATGGGTTATTTTGCAAGTGGGTAATTGATTTAGAGATTTATTTAATTCCTTTATAATTAAATACTATAGTCATGTTTGATTTTGGTTTGAATTGATTTGAATCATATGGCTATAATAGTTAATATAATTTAGTGATAAAAATCACCTAGGACATTAAATTGATTCAAAGAATTATGCCAAGAAGTAACAGGGTCGTTTGGACATAATCAAGGGTATGATCACACTTAAGCAAATAGAGTCCATAGTTGAAACAGACCAAATTCAGGTGGTTACATTTTCCCCTCTTTGAATTGATGTGCGAGCAACGCATTGATTCAAACAAAGTTTCTGATTTTGATTTCAGAAAGATTGAGAATCCCATTCTTGGTTGTCAAACGAAATGTTGATGAGATTAGTCTCGCACTTGATCGAACAAAACTAATAGAATTGATTTTGAACTTGGTTGTCATCCAAAGATCAATAAAAGATTTTAAAAATACCAATTCTGAACTTGGTTGTTGTCCAAAAATTGATAATATTGATTTTGAACTTGGTTGTCGTCCAAAAGCCAGTATGAAGCTGCTAGGAGCTTTAAAAATCTTTTAAAATGAGGAAACATAAGATATCCAGCTCATGAGAACCAAATCTTTCTATCCAACAGTTCTGACTTAGTCAAGGAAACTGTTATACCCCTAGTTTGTTTGATAACAAAGTCATTTTTAATGCAGTTTTGAGCAAAAATTTGATTGATGATAGTGTGATCATGCCCCCTCGGGAATGAAATCGAAGGAAAAAGAATAAATCCCTCAGTCAAAATGATATATCACTTGCAAGAAGCGGTTAGGACAAGAAAGAAAGAAGGATAAGAAGGTGTGTTTTAAAAAAATAAACACATGATTATCAAGTTAATTACGTGAAAATATGAGTGATAATGCTGATAAAATGATGTTTAGACCAAGATGTATGATAAAATGTGCAATATGGACCCTTTTTGGGAACAAATGAAGCAAATTTGTAATTTCTAAAATTGTCACAAAAATGACATTATGCTGCTGAAAACATTGTGAATACCTTCGATTTGGTTCCCAATTGAGTAAAAAGAGAACATGAATGAATTTGTAGTTGTTTGAGAGGAGTTTCAGAAACCCTAAATGTCTCAAAAGACCCATATAAGCTGCCAAAATTACCATTTCACTATTCATTTTTACATTCCTCCATAGAAATTCAGAGAGCTCTGCAGTAAATATGGTAATCCCTGTGAGGAAGCACCGATTTGAGATGAGCTGTCGACATCAGCGACCAACCGATTACCCACCGCCGGTAAGTGCTTGATGAACTTCCCTGTGAATTTTGCATTTTTGAATTTCATGCATTTTTGTGTATTTTAGAGGCATTTGAAGTTAGGATCGCATTCGGGATTCTAGATCGCATCTTGTCAATCCCGACTCACATCCGGCTTTTCCCAGATAGTATCTGATTTTTCCCAGATTCTATGTCGCATCCAAGTTTTCTCAGATCGCATCCCATTCCTTAGGTTTTTCCTTGTTTTTAGCTAAAATCCATCAGGGGATCGCATCCTGTATTTCTGGGATCATACCCTGCATTTAGGATCGCATCCCATTTTTCTAGGATCGCATCATGTATACGCAATCGTATCCCATATTTATAAAATTACATCTGGTAGAAGACTTAGATTTTGACTTTACTTTGATCTGTTTGCGTCCTGCTAACTGGTAATGACTTAGTTGTTTCAGTAGGCTACCCCTGTTTGTAGATAGAATTCTGATGTTTGATTGTTGTGTCCAAAATCAGGCCCAGTTTGAGGTAGTCACTTTTCACGGCACTTATCATGCACGGGTACTGGCATTGTCTGGTCAATTGTCAGATGATGAGTAGACCATTATGGCTCGATGTGGACTACGGTCCTTGATAGGTTTACCCGAGATTGGGGTAAACCATGGTTTATTGATTGTGCTTGCTGAGAGATGGCATTCTGAGCATAACACCTTCCATCTACTGACTAGAGAGATTACGGTGACACCTGAGGATGTCTGGAGGATTCTGTGAGTACCGATGGTGGGACATGAGGTGTTATTTGAGTCCAAAGCTGGCGTGGCAATTGGGACTACTCAGAGATTCTTTCAGGATGACAACATAGATAGGAGATACTTGTCATGGGACTATATGGTCAATCACTATGATCGACTAGTTGTGTACTTAGCTGGATTAGTAGGCGACATCCTCATGCCAGATAGAGGCCAACATGGATTTTTAGTGGGATGGGTGAGCATGGTGGAGTAGATGATCGCCCACCACCAACGGTTTGATTGGGGGAGCTATATATTGGCACATATGTACAGAGAGCTTCATGAGATTATGTACCACCATACCCGTAGCATGACTGTTGGTATACTGATTCTGCAGATTTGGGCCTGGGAGCACATCCCTATCACACGGCCGATTATTGATAGGTAGAGGGCACCTGAGTAGCCCTATGTGTATATGTATGGAGGCCTCCTACAGCAACCCCATCTGGGAAAGGTTGAGTACTGGCGCCGCCTTTTTGATGACATGACAAAGGTCGTCTGGCGACCTTATTTAGATTGTGAGGTGTGCACATCTGATGCTTGGCAGGTTCCATTTTTGTGTCAGAGCAGATATCTGATAGTTCGGATGAGATATATCATAGAGCGCTTCCTGATTACTAGAGTTTTGAGGTAGTATGGGTGGTGACAGGGCCATATAGAGGATGTTGCAGTTTATGCTCATATCAGGGATGAGGCACTTGATTGGGGTGCACAGTTGACTATGAGACTGCATCCCAGGAGATCTGAGATATGGTTACTGTAGACTGGGACCTTCATCCTGATGTTGAGGATGCAGGAGTTTCAGATGGGTATGCTACAGAGATGCTCCAGTATCCCTTTCCATGATTTACTATGCCCGAGGAGATCATTCCTTGTATAGAGGAGCCACTTGATTATGATCCTGATGACCGACCTGTCAGGGGGGGAGGAGGTAGAGACAGGGCTCTAGGGAGACATAGGGGCCATGATGGTGGTAGAGATGGTGACAGAGATGATAGGCATCCCCCCCAAATGATAGACATGATGGTGATGATAGGGGTGGTGGTAGAGAGGTCATTGATACAGGTGGTCCCAACGGCAGTGGGCAGGGCAGATGGAAGAGGTTTAGATTTGTGGCCCCACAAAGAGATACTGGCCCAATACTAACTAGAGAGCAGTAGAGGAAGTGACAGCAGGGGCCACCAGAGAGGCCACAAGATCAGGATGCTGGTAGGGATGGAGATCCTTTATCGAGATGTGAGCAGGAGAGGGAGCAGCTCTAAGCTCAGATTACAACATTAGATGCTAGAGCCACAGCATTAGAGTCTAGACTAGCTATATCAGATGCGTTACTTTTGGACCGAGATAGGCAGATGGAGAGGCTCAGGGCAGGGAGGGATGCACAAGCCCACATAGCAGTCCATCAGGGACAGAGGGAAACATACTATTATGCCCTATATCATGTCATAGTGCCAGAGGGACAAAGAGCTCCCACATTTTCTCGAGTGGCCCAGCAGTCAGAGGGGGCCATGCCGCCTCCATTATCACCTTTTGCACCACCTCCTCCTCCTCCTGACTAGGGAGAGGGGGCGGGATAGAGCTGATATTATTGTACCATTTGGTTCATTTTGAGATCATACATGTATATCTAGATCCTGCTGAGATCCCCTCCTTTGTACATTACATTCATACATATATCTGAGTCATTTTTGGCATACCGATACTCTCTATGCTCACTGATACACTTTATACTCACTGACACTCTTTATGCTTTGATTTGTACCATGTTCATGATGATATATATCTGATGCAGTTTCTTGATTTGTGACATGTTTCTTGTGGTAAATGTATATGTTTTGCTTTCTGTAAATGTATCTTTTGCACATGTGATGATATCTTGATCTCTTGATGAGTTAGTTCATAGATGATAACATCATTTCATGATTTGGATGTGATGAGTTATTACTGACATAAATATGTTATAAATGATACCTATGTGAAAATGCAAATGTATGGTTTTTTTTTCCAGTTTATACAAAATATATGTATGGATGCACTTAGGATGTAGAAGTAAAAAGGCAATACATGGATGCTTTATTTTTGTATTTTCCAGTTTCTGCGTTTTAAATTAATGCAAAAATGTATGCTATGGATATGTAACGATATTTGATATCAGTAGTATAGATGATGTAATTAACTTGATATTTAGAAGAAGATAGAAACCATTTTTGAGCTTAAATTCCTTATATTGTTATTACTGTTGACAAAATGCATCAGGCAATCTTTAAATGCGGCTATATGAAGACTCTTAGGACTTGTCACTGATTTAGCCAATATTGCAACATTTTTATCATCATTGGGCACTTTTCAGAATGGATACCATCTGATAGTACAACCATCACTAATACCCACTGATATTATGATAATATGAATACTATATTTTATTGAAATGTCAAAAATAGACTTAAGCATCAAGGCATAGAAGCCAAGATAACAAAATAGTCACCTTCCTTTTAATATACTAGATTCTGATTAAGGCAAGATATGGGACCCGCAATGACCTTGAAAATTCATATCCTTGGGTACATTATGATTCATGTAACTTAGTGAGAATCTGGATCAGAAAACATGTAAGGAAATTGTTTCAAACTCACCATAGTTTACACATAACAAAGATCGAGATATATGCGGCTATCCAACCACAGTAGCAGCTCTTACCATAAACATCCAAGTTAGGTGAGATTTATAGGATCATTTGAAACAATCACCATATGCAGAAAATCAAGAAAACATTATGCCCCCAATCCTCACGACTCTTTGACCTTGCGCAGACGTCATTGAGTAACTAAGAAGACATAATAAATCATCAATTGAGAATCAATCAAATAAAATTTATAATTACTTAGATGCCCCTAGTTGAAAACATCATCAGGAAATTTAAAGAATCATAATCAAACCATTATCAAACTATGTGTTTAAGTAGTACCTGTTCATTCATCTGTCAAACACAGTAAAGATTCATCAATCAGAAAATCAGAATATAAGTAATATGGTGTTCCATGTCTGTTTATTGATAGGATCAGCCATTCATGTCTGTGATCCAATACGGCTTTGTAGGAATGTTATTAAATGTCATTGTCATGTTTTGAAAAGACACCCTTGTTTTGGAAAGTGACATTGTTTTGCATGTGTCGAGAAACATTGTGTCTGTGAGGCAAACCAGCCTAAAGCAACCTAGCAACCGCAACTGACTAACCCAACAAAAGATGCCCCTAGTGCAGAATGACTTATTCCTAAGACATGAGGATAGACAAATCCCAAGCGAGGACAAGATAGTCATGTAGGAAATGAAGTCAGCGTATGAGCATAGGCAAAATTATGAAGGCCTAGTATCAGTAGTGCATTGATAGATGAAGTGTAGAACACAAGTGACGCCTGATTGCCAGGTTTTCACCACTTGGCAAGACCTTTTTCTTTCTTTTTGCTACCAAGATGCCTGTTTTACCAAGTGCTCATCAAGGCACTTTTCTCTTTTTCATTTTTTTTGCTATTTTTGCTTTTTTAAAATGTTTTTGTAGTATCAAGGTGCCTGTTTTTGTAGTATCCACTATTTTTGGATTTCTTCAGGATCAATTTTCTGAATGTTTTGGTATTTTTCCAGAACTTTTTGTTGTACAGGCTTTGCTATTCGAACATTAAGCATAGAATCACTTCAAATGTAGAGTGTTGATAGGATCTGGAAGAATGTCTCCCTCAGGTGTAGCTAATTGATAAGCTCCAGTTCCAAAGGCAGCAGTGATAACATAAGGTCCTAGCCAGTTAGGTTCAAACTTTCCTTTATGCTCCCTGTTGGGCTGGTTCTTAGGATTCTCCTTGAGGACGATATCTCCTACTTCAAATTTGTGTGGCTTGACCTTCTTGTTGTATCCTTTGGACATTCTTGCTTGGTACACTTTGAGGTGATCGAACGCTTGCTGTCTGTGCTCATCTAGTAGGTCCAGAGAATTTACCCGATCAATGCAGTACTGCTCATTAGTAACTAGTCCTTATATAGATATTCGCAAAGATGGGATTTCAACCTCAATAGGTAGTACTGCCTCAACGCCATAGACTAGAGAAAATGGCATGGCTCCAATTGGTGTTCTGATGCTTGTTCTGTAGGCCCATAGTGCCAAATTTAGTTGTAGATGTCAGTCTCTGCCATACTTGCTCACAGTTCTGTGTAGGATCTTGAGAATGTTTTTGTTTGATGCCTCAGCCTGTCCGTTACCTTGAGGGTAATAGATTGAGGAGCAATGTTAAGTGATATGGAACTGTTCACAGAGGTCATCAATGTCTTGATTTTTAAATTGGCCCCCATTGTCTGTCATAATTGAAGAGGGTATCCCATACCTACGAATAATGTAGTTTAAAATGAACATAGCCACCTGTTTGCCAGTGGCTTTGATTAGCAGCACGGCTTCGACCCACTTTTTGAAATACTTAGTGGCAGTAATGATGAACTTGTGTCCATTTGAAGAGTTGGGATATATTTGTCCAACCAAGTCAAAGGTCCATTGCTGAAATGGCCAATGTGTTATAAAAGGTATAAGTTCTCTGGCAGGAGCATGAATAAGGTTTCCATGTGTCTGGCATTTAAGACATGCTTTTGAAAATTGAATAGCATCTTTCTCCATGGTAGGATAATAATAGCCTACTCTGAGAAGTTTCTTGGCTAATGAAAAGTCATTCAAGTGTGATCCACATACGCCTTTGTGGACATCTTTTAATGCTAGATCATACTCTTCAAGTTCTAAACACTGAAGTAGTGTACCGTTGAGACTGCGTTGATATAGGTTGTTAGTTATGAGTACATAACACGATGTTGTCCTAATCAAGGATCTTTTCTCATTCCTAGATAGATTGGCTAGAATGGTTTGGTCTGAAAGGTAAGCAATAATATTGGCATAGCAGGATTGATCTGGGGTAGTTAAGGCACATATTACCTGGTATTCAGGAGTATCAAAGGCAGGATAGGAGATTTCTTCCACCAAGAAGTCATAGCGGAATTGATGTTCCTCCAGTTGTAACATGGATGCCAAGGTAGCCATAGCATTTGCAGCTTTGTTCTCTGATCTTGGTATCTGCTGGAAGGTGATGCAGATAAAGTACTTCTTCAAATCATCAACTAGTTGCTTATAGGGAATCAATTTTTCATCTTTTATTTAATACTCTTCATTGACTTGATTGATAATTAGTTGAGAGTCACCATACACGAGTAACTCAATGATCTTCCATTCCATAGCTAGCTTGAGGCCATTGACCAATGCTTCATATTCTAAGATATTTTTGGTGCATGGAAACATCAATTTGTAAGATTTGGGAATCTTGTATCCTTGTGGAGTGATGAAGAGGACTCCTGCTCTGGATCCTTGTTGAGTGAATGAACTGTCAAAATACATCTTCCAGGGATGTTCAATGAGATGCATGATTGTTTCATCAGGGAATTCAATCAGTAGAGGTTCATCATCTTGGAGTGGTGAATCCACCAATTGGTCTGCAAGTACCTATCCTTTGATAGCTCTCCGTTCTACATACTCAATGTCGAACTCACTCAGAATCAGGACCCACTTGGCCAAATGCCCTGTTAGTGTTTTCCTGCTGAAAAGATACTTCAAAGGGTCAATCTTAGCAATGAGCTTCACTGTGTGAGAGAGCATGTAGTGTCTCAATTTTTGTGATGCAAAGACGACTACTAAGCACGCTTTTTCAATAATGCTATAATTGAGCTCATAAGCGACCAATGTTCTACTAATGTAGTAGAACATTCTTTCTTTGTTTCATCTTCTTGCGCCAGTAATACTCCTAGGGATGTAGCTGTAGTGGAAATGTATAGGAGTAAAGGTTTTCCATGAATAGGCGCCATAAGAATAGGTGGAGCAGCCAGGTACCCCTTCAATTCTCTGAAGTTTGTCTCACACTGTTCATCCCAGTTGAATGGAACCCCTTTATGTAGCAATTTAGTAAAGGGTTGTGCCTTATCTGCAAGTTGGGACATGAATCTCCTGATAGATTAGAGTCTCCCTTGTAGCATCCTCATTTGACTGATATGACATGGAGGATTCATCTCTAGAATAGCTTTTTCCTTTGCAGGATCTACCTCGATTCCTTTCGCTGATTCTATGAATCCTAGGAGTTTGCCTGATTGGACCCCAAAGGCACATTTCTTCAGATTGAGCCTGAGTTGGAAATATTCCATTCAATCCAATATCTTTCTTAGGTCAGTAATGTGAGTACATATTTCCTTATATTTAGCCAATGTGTCATGGAATATTGTCAACATAGCTCTTTGATATGTTGCACCGGTATTCTTTAACCCAAATGGCATGACATTCCAGCAAAATGTGCCCCATGCACATGTGAATGCAATTTTATCTTGATCCTCAGGGGCGATCTTGATTTGATTATAGCCAGAGAATCCATCCATTAATGAATACATTTGAAAGCCAGCTATAAGATCTATGATCATGTCAATGTTTGGAAGAGGGAAGTCGTCTTTAGGGCATGCTTTATTGAGGTTTCTGAAGTCCGTATAGATCCTAATAGATTTATCAGATTTTGAAATGGGGAACACATTGGAGATCCACGCTACATAGGCAATGACTTGAATGAATCCAGATTTTAGCAACTTTTCTAATTCTGCTTTCACCAATAATGCCACATGAGGATGCATTTTTCTAAGTTTTTGTTTCACGGGTTTGATCCCCAGAGCTATAGATAAGTGGTGCATGATAAGATTAGGATCTAGCCCAGGCATATCAGTGTAGGACCATGCAAATTTGATCTTCTTCTCCCTTAGGAACTCTTTGAACTATACCTTCTCATCTTTTGATAAAGATTGTTCCAAATGAACTATTTGAGGATTCTCATCAGTGCCCAAGTTTGTTGGCTGTGTTGGTTCAATCAATACTGAAGATCTTTCCTGAAAGTGTTCAAGGAGGATATCAAGAGTCTCATCATTTGGCACCTCAGAGAGGTTTTCACCATTGGATACATCTTTTTTCTTTACTATTTTGGGATCTGATACTGCCACAGAGTGGTTTTCACCATCAGTCCACTTTTTCTTTTTCTTTTTCAGTTTGTGACCTAGAAACTTGATATCCTCTTGTGACATGTTCTCGCTCCTTGCATTGGTGGAAGAAGGGTAAGGTTCACAAGTGTTGAGATAACAAGCTAGGGAGTGGTCTTTGGGAAAGTCAAGGATAGGAAGAGGATCCATTTTAGTCCAATCAATTAGGTCTAGAAGTACCAATTTTAGGGAGTCAGATTCTAGGAAGGACAGCATCGTGTTAGTATCAAAACCATTAACCAACATGACATGGTCTGTTAAGTTAATATCTTCAATGTTTAGATCAATAAGAGTAAGATCGTTGTTAAAAGGGTTGTTGTCAGTCATATATGGATTGAACTCTAGCGACTCATCATTAGAAATCTCATCATCATTCCTCTGTAAAAGGAGGCTTCTTGCTTGTAGCCTATGAAATTCTTCTAGAGTTATGTATTCACCAGTGTCTCCATCAATGATCGGGGGAAGGAACTCTTCTTTTGCTTTAGGAGGATCAGCATCATTGAAGGGAGTGTCAGGTCATTGACTAGGAGCTGAAGAAGCTGCAAACATGTGAATTGTATCTATTCCAATCTCCTCAGAGGCAATAGATAGCTGATCCCATTCATAGTCATGAGAATCTGTGACATCATCATTAGACCTATTCAAGTATTCAGCAATGTTTATCTGATGTACACGGTTAGCTTCTTGTAGATTAAAGTGAGGTAGATCAAGGACATGTGAAATTGTGACCAATTGCCCCCAGTTAGGATGTAAATTTTGTGGCCGGGGTACCTCTTGAGTGATTGTTTCTATTGTGTCTCCTACCTCTTGAATGGGAGGTTGTACTAGCAAAGGGGTGTGAAGATCCTGTGGTACCTCAAAACTAGGTACATAGTGTTCTCCTTGATATTCAGGATTATCTGTACCAATATGTAGTAATCTCTCATAAGGTCATGGTTCCAATATTATCTCATCTATTTTATCACTTCTATTTCAAAAGGTGTACTCTCTTTTGAAGTAGGTTTGTTTGATTGAGTATTAAAACCCAGTCCTGTTTTATCTTTGTTGAGGCGGAACTCCATGGGAATAGGTTCAATGATCCCTCATCCTGTGTCATTTAGAGGTCCCTTTCCTTTGTAACCCATTTGTTTAAGGAAATCATATCCCTTTCCATAGTGCTCTGGGGATATCTTCACGTGTTTGACCTCAGATTCCACTGGTTCTCCTTTGTAAAGCCAGTCCAAGACTACCTATTCTTTTGTGTTATCTGAAGAAGATGTGGATGCCTTTATCATGCCAGTTGCCTTGTGTACTTCTGGCTTTTTGGATGCTAGAGGTGTGAATGTTGATGAAGGTTTGCCATAGGATCTCAGTGATACCAGAAGTTCTATCATTGAGGGAGTTAAATCCAACTTGTACTCTCCCATACCAGTTTCTTCGAGTTTCAAAGTTTTGCTAAAACTCTTCATAACCATGTCTTTGGTAGTTTTAGGAGAAACTGCATCCATAGCCTCTTTGTTGTGTGGGATCATGCTACCTACTTTAATATTGTTGCAAGTGTAGTTGGCATCAGCAGGAATTGTCACTTCCACCCCATTATGTGGGAACTTGATGCATTGGTGATAAGTGGATGGTACATCTGGCATCTAGTGAATCCATGGTCTACCTAGTAGAATATTGTAGGCCAAGGGTAAATCCAGAACTTGACATATGACATCCCTTTCAATTGGCCCAACTCTGATGGGTAGACAAATAATACCTCTAGAGGATCTTTCTTCTTCATCATAAGCTTTGATGGTTATCTTGTTTCTAGAGTCAATTGTTTGCTCTGAGAGGCCTAGTCTCCTGACTAAATCCAGTGTATAGATATTCAATCCTACGCCTCCATCTATCAATACGTGTCTAACACGGGATCTATGAATAAGAACTTCAATATGGAGGGGTTGATTGTGTGGATGGGTCAATGACTTGTCATCTACTTCAGAGAAAGAGAGGTAGTGGGGTGCTAAGATATGATTGACCATCACTTGGAACTTGTCTATATCAATATCTTTGGGAACATTAGCAGTGTGTAGGGCTTGTTCTAGGATTTCCCTATGCACAGTGGATATCTTGAGCAACTCAAAGATGGAAATTTTGGCAGCGGTTCGTTGCAATTGGTCTACCAAGTCATATTTTGCTCCAGGGATAGTGACCACATGTTTTGCTGTTGGTTTAGGAATAGTCACAATAGGAACCTTGGGTGTTGATGTTGGTTTGGGAGGTCCTTTGATTGTTACCTATGCTTGGCTCCTTGTTACAACATTTGAGGAGGATGAAGCACCTTTGATTGTGATCACATTGATGGATTCAGTTTTAATATCAAGCATATTGATCATATTGTCATGTTTGGAATAGGTGTAGTTTACCTCATTACCCTTCCCTTTGGATGTTTCTCCTTGATTGTAATTGGGAAAAGGTTTGTTGAATGTTCTATGGTCCTCATTAGTAGTATGTCCACCTACCTTGATCTTACCTCCTTTGATGAGGTCTTGGATAACATGTTTAATTTTGAGACAATTATTTGTCTTGTGTCCCTTGTTTTTGTGGAAGATACAATAAGAGTTATCATCCCACCACCTAGGTTTGACCATTGGTTCCCATGGTTTGGAATCGGGAATTGTAAGAACTTTGTTATCCACCAATGTTTTCAAAATTGTCTCAAGAGGTTCCCCCAAAGGAGTGAATGTTCTTTGGGGTTTTGAATTCCATGTTCGTTCCTTGTTGTTATCAGTGTTTTTTTTTGAGATGGGAGGTGTTACTTTAGCATCTTTGCTTGCTTGCATGCCATTGGTGAGATTGAATGCCTCAAGTTTGGGATTAATGTTAGAGGCATCAACCACTCCATCATTAACAACATTCTTGTTTTTCTTCCACCATTTAGGTTTGGAGTTGGAGCTACTTCCTTTGTTCTCATTTTGAAGAGTGATTTCTCCCTTTTTTACCATGACTTCCTCAATACGAAGGGAATTCTTAATCATCCTATCGAAACTAGGAGAGTCTTGCATTTGTAGAGCATAGCTCAATTTAGGCACTTGATTATTAACAAAGATTTCCATCTTCTCTGTTTCAGGAATGACCCTTGAATATTGTGCAAAAATCTTCCTCCATCTTTGTAGGAAGTGTGTGAATGATTCTCCAATTTTCTGTTTGGTATTACATAGGTCCATCATAGTTACGTCATGATGGATGTTGTAGGAATAATGTTGGATGAACCGTTGCATCAACTCTTCTAATGTTTTGACCTTAGGATTCAATTTTGAAAACCACTCCATGGCATTACCTCCTGGACTTCCTGAAAATAGTCACATGAGATAAGTGGGTTTGTGCATGTACTCAATGCTTAGAGCACAGAATTCTCTTACATGGTCATGTGGATCGGTTTCTCCCATGTACTTGGCATACTTTGGCCTTGCCACATTAGGAGGAAATGGGACCATAGTGATACTCTTGTCAAAAGGAAATGGACAAATGGCATCCAAAGAGTACTTTGTTTTAGGTTTCTCCTTCTCTTGTTTGAGGTTGGTGAGCTCCATTTGCATCTGATTGAGCTGTTTGGTAAGGATAGATATGGGGTTTGGTACTTCCTTCTCTTTGAGATTTTCCACGTTATAATCCTTGGGCAACTTCACACCTGTGGATGCTAGATGGAGGAAGTAATTTTCTTTATCATCACCGATTATCCGTTCCAATAGCTTGTGGATCCTTTTACTTTGTTTGAGTTTCTCATACTCATCTTCATGGATCTCTTCTTCACTATCTGACCCAAACGGATTATGTTCAAATTTGGGTCTTTCTTCCTCTTTTGTGTCTTCGGATTGTGCTTGTTTTCCATCATTATAACCCTCAAAGGCCTTACTCCATTTGTTGGTTTTGCTATCCATTTGAGGTGAATCTAGATCAAGCAAGGAACTACGAGAAGTTTCTCCTTGAAAGTGTGGTGTTTTAGGAGGCACTTTTGATCCTTCAGTTGTGTACTTGTTGCGTCTTGTGTTAACTATGAAGTTTGTTTCTCAACTTTGGTAACATTTCCCAATAGTGCAAGTAAGGACTTCAGATCATTCAAGTGGGCGTGTCTAGGTAGAGGTAACTGTTTGTTGATGGATGTAAATGATTCCAGCGTCAAAGGGTTAGAATGCCCTGAGAGTGAGCTGGGAACCAAATTGTTGATAGAGAATGGGTAGACCACACGTATTGAACCGATCATGAAAGATTGACTAAGCATGCAAGGTGGACATTTTAAAAGTGTTTTGAAAATAGCAGTAGGGAGACCAGAAGAGACAACAGGAACCAGCTAAAGAGCAAAAAGGGTACCCAAATCAGCTGAGACTTCCTAAGAAAAACTGCTAGAAATGCCCACTGTCCTCAATGCGAGCTCCCAGATACGAGCCTCTAATGGAACCATATGTGATCCTAGAATCTGGATACGACTCTATGCTGACCAAATGTGATCCAGTGATACTAAATGCGATCCTAAACACTAGATACGACTCAGGAAATTCAGGATGCGATCTTATGATGGTCTTGTCAGTTTGAGTCAATTTTGAAAAATTCATGTTTGAAGAGCGTGAAGTTTGTTTGTTTCCATATTGCATCAAGAGGTGTTGTAAGGCGTGAAAAACACATGTACTCCAGGGTTTGAAATTTGTTGATTTTTTTTAAGGAGCTTATCTTTTTAATGATTTTTAGAACACGTCAAACAGTTTTGCATTGTTAAGAGGATGAAACAAACACTCATCTTTCCTATTTTTCTAGGTGGAGGATGAAAATCTTTGCTTGTTGACTTAGGCACACA
Organism: Thuja plicata; assembly: GCA_018584345.1. Lineage (NCBI taxonomy): Eukaryota > Viridiplantae > Streptophyta > Pinopsida > Cupressales > Cupressaceae > Thuja > Thuja plicata. Next base: position 2,019,023 of record MU224103.1, on the reverse strand, counting down.
CTCAAATGCTAATCAGAATACAGCCATCACCAACCACGCAATGGCTCCAGTCATGATTTTGTATTAGCCGACTACAAATGCAAGTGAGGGCACGATATGACGAGTGTCTTGGGGCAATTACTTTTTTCTTTGCACAAAGATTATCACCCTTTCGGGGATGAATCGGGTATTCTTTCAGTTGAATTTGTTGTAGATTATTGGGATATCTATTCAAAATTGTCCCCCATAGAATTGCACAAGGCAAAATTGAGGCGTATAGCCCTATGAGTAATTGAATATATAGTCTCGCAAGCAAGATTCAAGCGGCTTTTCTCTATATATACCCCGATATGTTCAAGGAATGATGTCAAAATTCCAAGAACAAAACCAGTTCCATCTTCTGAGGCTTTGGCCTACAAGGAAGCAACTATTTATAGTGAGTTGGAAGGGTCGGTGTAA
>MU224103.1:1999180-2010695 GCA_018584345.1 Thuja plicata | reverse complement strand
TTCTAATCCTAATTCTATCCTAACCCACCTCCTAATGTTGTCACATTCCATTAAGGAATGATTAAGGACTCAACCCACTTGAGAAAGTCAAGGAATCTCAAGATTCCTTTCCTCAAGTCCACTTTCTTAAGCTTACCTCTTACACACTCCCCATGCCTCTTAAATGCTTGCATTTAATAGATATTCCTTATGTCCATGCCTATTGAATGCCTTTGGCATTTATTTCCCATTACACTCCATTAATGAGTTTTTCAACTCCATTAATGCACCTTGTCCCCCCTCTCTCTCCTAATTCTTCTATAAATAGAAGGTGTTTTTGAGCACAAATAAGCCCATAATTTTAGAGAAGAATGTATTGTTATGCTGCCTAGATTATTATTGGATTATATAACATGTTAGATTTATCATAGTTTCATTGTTAATGCATTGTTATAATCTTCATTTCAAAGCTAATATGCATGTTTTCTTATCATTTAGTTTTTTTAACTCAAATCTTTCATGCTAAGTCATATATGTCACTGATAGTAGCATAATCTGAGGGCTATTGTGTTGCTTATCATACTCTTCTTAGTTAGAAAGCAATAGGTCAATTTTAGTGTTTTATATTCTCTTCTAACCATGTTTTCCACTAATGCAATGATCTATTGAAGTGTTGTGTCTTTCTTAATAGGTACAAAAATCACACACACATTTCTAGGGGCCCACCGTGGGCCATTGATTCCGAATTTGGCCTCATTTTAAACCCATTTTTCACTAATATTTCCTCCCAATTTTTAGGTCCAGAGTCATTTCTGGTCATTCTGGCTCGCATCTGAGATACGCCCTCGCACCGCAGAAAATGAGGCTCGAATCCAAGATTTCCCAAATTGTTTTTGGTTTAGGATCGCATCTGGGGAACATTCGATTGCATCTGGTGACAAGGGATCACATCTAGTATACAGTATCGTATCCTGTTATTTTAGGCTCACATCTAGTTAAAAAGTTTGCATACCTCATTTGCCTAACTTCTAATAGTTTGATCACTTTGGTTTTTATCTTTTAAAATAGCTTAACTTGTGTTTGCAAATTTATATCAAAGGTTTTTCTTGGGAGTTGAACAAAGAATACTAATATGGTTTATCAGGTGGCCCAACCCCCATCTTGACCTCTATTTTTACATGCTTTTAACACTAAAGAATATTTTCTAATCTTCTACTAAACTGACTAGAGGACTATGCTCTTTTCCTTTTAAGGAAAATCAAAAACTCACACATCATTTTATGAGTTGAAAGGAATTTGGAGATAACTGAACTAAGAAAACAAAACTAAATTTCTTTTGGATCAGTAAATGAACAACTCAAAGCACTAAAATTGTCGGCTAAATGGACAATCTCATTGTCTAATTTTGGGAATCAGAAATTGAACAAGATACTCATTTAAATATTGTGGATAAATTGAACAACACAAATCTACCTTCAAGCATTATGTTTTCCTTAAGTAGGAATATCTTAAATCAAGCACAACATTGCTTGAGGGAATGAACTGTTTGCTTGAATCTATTTTGGGAGAAAATGATATGGATTAGGAGAGTGTGCTCTTCTTCTTTGGAAGAATCAAAAATCTAGACGTCCTATGCTCGCCAATCCTTTGTAAGCTTATTTAACAGTAGAGGGCCTACCGGTTGAGAAAAAAATTTCCCAAGAATGACCCAAGTGAGGACAGGTTTTTCGCCAACCCTTTCAACTCACTATAAATAATTGTTTCCTCATAGGCTAAAGCCTCAGAAGATGGAGTTGGTTTTGTTCATAGAATTCTAACATCATTCTTTGAACATGCTTGGGTATGTGTAGAGCGGAGCCGCTTGAATCTTGCTTGCAAGACTACACATATTTAGGTACTCATAGGGCTATATGCCTCAATTTTGCCTTGTGCAATTCTATAGGGGATGGTTTTGAACGGATTTCCCAATAATAGACAACATTTAAACTGAAATAATTCATGATTCATCCCCAAAAGGGTGATAATACTTGTGCAAGGCAAAAATTAATTGCCCCAAGACACTCGTCATATTGTGCCCTCACTTGCGTTTGGAGTCGGCTAATACAAGATCATAACTGGAGCCATTATGTGCTTGGTGATGGTTGTATTCTGATTAGCATTTGAGTGTGTACCTAAGTCAATGAGCAAGGATTTTCATCCTCCACTTAGAAAATAGGGATAAGATGTATGCCTGTTTCACCCTTTAACAATGCAATAATGCTTGACGTAACTGAAAGATCACTAAAAAGATAATATTTTCAACACAAGCAACAAATTTCAATCCTTGGTCTACACATGTATTTTCATTCACTAACAAGTCTCAGAATGCAAAAATGCAATCAGATGAACTTCACGCACTTCCAAGATGAATTTTCAAAACTGATCAGATCTGACAAAGACATCAAAAAATTGCATCCTAGATTTCCTGGATCATTTTTAGTATCATGGATCGCATCTCATATTCTGGCTCACATCTGGTTAACACATCATCGTATCTAGGGTTCCAGCTCGCATCTAAGGTCGTCAGTAGCTTGCATCCTATATTTCTAGGCTCGCATCTGGGAGCTCGCATCTAGGATAGTGGGCATTTGCAGAATATCTTCTCAGAAGGTCTTAGTTGATTTGGATACCCTTTTGGCTCTTTAGTCTATCCATTTTGTCTTTTTTGGTCTCCCTATTATTATATCAAAATGCTTTTTCAAACATCTACCTTGCATGTCCCATCAATTTCTCATGATCTGTCTCAATACGTGTGGTCTATCCACTTCTTACAACCACTTGATTCCTAGCTCACTATCAGAGCATTCTAACCCTCTGACGCTGGACTCATTTACTTCCACCAAAACTCAAATGATACTTCCACCTAGACACACTCACTTGAACGATTCGGAATAATACTTGACACTATTGGGAAATGTTGACGAAAGTTGAGATACAACCTCATGGTTAACCCAAGATGCAACAAGTATATGTCTAAAGGATTGAAAGTGCTTCCTAAATTGCTACACTTTCAGGGAGAAACATCTCATAGTTCCCTACTTGATCTAGACTCTCCACAAATGGATAGAAACACTTGCAAATGGAGTGCAGCTTTTGAAGAATATGACAATAGAAAAAGCCAAAAGTGTGAAGATATCGATGAAAATGAAGAACCCACATTTGAATATCCTCTATTTGAATTAGGCAGTGAAGAAGGAATCACTAAAGAAGAGTACGATAAACTCAAACAGAGCAAGAGGTTCCACAAGATACTGGAAAAGATGATTGACAAGGATAAAGAGAAATACTTTCTCTATTTAGCATCCACTGGTGTAAAATTACCCAAGGATTATGATGTGGAACAACTAAAAGAAAAGGAGATACTGACTCCTATTTCTATTGTCGCCAAACAACTTACCTTAATGCAAACAGAGCTTGTGACTTTCAAGAAAGAAAAGGCTAAACCCAAAATGAAATACTCGGTGGACTCCATTTGTCCATTTCCTTTCTACAAGAGTATCACTATGGTTCTATTCCCTCCCAATGTGGCACAGCCAAAATATGACAAGTATACAAGAGAGACCGATCCACATGACCATGTTTGAGAGTTTTGTGCTCTTAGGATAAAGTACATGCATGAACCTACTTACCTCATGCAACTTTTTCTGGGAAGTCTAGGAGGCAACGCCATGGAATGGTTCTCAAAACTTACACCCAAGGTCAAAAATTTTGAGGAGTTGATTCAATAATTTATTCAACATTACTCCTACAATATCTAGCATGATGTGACTATGATGGATCTATGTAATACTAAATAGAAGACTGGCGAATCCTTTACCCATTTTCTACAAAGATGGAGGAAAATATTTGCAAGGTACTCAAGAGCTATCCCTGAATCAGAGAAGATGAAAATCTTTGTCAATAACTTGATACCAGAATTGAACTACGCATTGCAAATGCAAGATTCCCCTAGTTTTGACAGGATGATTAAAAATTCCTTCTATATCAAAGAATTTATGGTCAAAAAGGGGGAGATCACTCTTCAAAGTGAAACCAAACCTAACAACTCCAAATCCAACTCCAATCCTAAATGGTGGAAGAAAAACAAGAATGTTGTCCACGATGACGTAGTAGAGGCATCCAATGTTGGTCCTAAACCTGAAGTATTCAATCTAACTAACAGTATGCAAGCAAGCAACGACGCCAAGGTAACAACCCCCATACCCAAAGAAAACAATGATAATAGCAAGGGTCGGCAATGGACTTCCAAACCTCAAATAACATTCACTCATTTGGGAGAGCCTCTTGAGACTATTTTTGAAGACACTTCTGGACAACAAAGTTCTCACAATCCCAGATTTCAAACCGTGGGAGCCAACAATCAAACCAAGATGGTGGGATGATAACTCCTACTGTGTCTTTCACAAGAACAAAGGACACAAGACTAACAATTGCCTTAAGCTCAAGCATGTCATCCAAGACCTTATTGAAGGAGGTAAGATCAAAGTGGAAGGACACACTACCAACGAAGATCATATAGCATTCAATAAACCATTCCCTAATTACGACAGAGAGGAAACATCTAAAGGAAAAGGTAATGAAGTAAACTACACCTACTCCAATAATGATAATGTGATCAATATGCTCGACATTAAAACCAAATCAGTTAATGTAGTCACAATCAAAGGTGTTTCTTTCCAATCAAATGTGGTGACATGGAGCCAAGCACGGGTCACGATCAAAGGACCCAATTCTTCCCCAAAACCAGCATCAACATCCAAGGTTCCAATCATCACTATCCCTAAACTGGTAGCAAAACACATGGTTACTATTCCTAGAGCAAAGTATGAGTTGGTGGACCAATTGCAATGAACCTCTGCCAAAATTTCCATCTTTGATTTGCTCAAGATATCCACAGTGCATAGGGAAATCCTAGAACAAGTTCTACATGTTGCTAATGTCCCAAAGGATATTGATATGGACAAATTCCAAGCGATGGTCAATCACATCTTAGCACCCCATTACCTCTCCTTTTCTGAAGAGGATGATAAATCATTGACACATCCACATAATCAATCCCTCCATATTGAAGTTCTTATTCATAAATCTCATGTTAGACGTGTATTGATAGATGGAGGCGTAGGATTGAATATCTATATATTTAATCTCATCAAGAAGCTGGGTCTTTCAAAATAGACAATTTAATCTAGAAGTAAAATAACTATCAAGGCTTATGATGAGGAAGAAAGATCCTCTAAAGGTCTTATTGTTCTACCCATTAGAGTCAGACCAATTGAAAGGAATGTCGTATGTCAAGTTTTGGATCTACCCCTATCCTACAACATCCTGTTGGGGAGACCGTGGATTCACAAAATGCAAGTTGTGTCATCTACTTACCACCAGTGCATAAATTTCCCACATAATGGGGTGGAAGTAACTATTCCTATAGATGCTAATTATACTTGCAACAATATCAAAGCAGGTAGTATGATCCCAAATAACAAGGAAGATATGGATGAAATTTCTCCTAAGACTACCAAAGACATGGTGATGAAAATATTTAGAAAGACCTTAAAAATTGAGGCAATAGGTATGGGAGAATACAAACTAGACCTGACTCCATCACTAATAGAACTTCCAGTATCACCAAGATCCTTTGGAAAACCTTCCTCGACATTCACACCTACTACATCCAAGGAGCTAGAAATCCACAAAGCAACTAGCATGGTAAAGGCATCCACATCTTCTTTAGATACCATAGAAGAACAGGTAGTCTTGGACTAGCTTTACAAAGGATAACCGGAGGAAGCAGAGGTTAAACATGTAAAGATATCTCCAAAATAATATGGTAAAGGATATGACCTCCTCAAGCAAATGGGATACAAAGGAAAGGGACCTCTAAGCAACACAAGAAGAGTACTTATTGAACCTATACACATGGAGTTTAGGAATACCAGAGACAAAACAGGACTAGGTTTTAATACTGAATCTGACAAGCCTGCTTCAAAAGATAGTCTGATCTCTGACAAAGGGAGTGATGAAACAAATGAGATAGAACTAGAGTCATGGTCCTATGAAATTTTATTACATGTTGGCACAGAGAATCCCAACTATCAAGGAGAGTGCTATGTACCAAGCTTTGAGGTACCACAAGATATTCACACCCCTTTGTTAACACAACCTCCTATTCCAGAGGTAGGAGATATAACGGCAATTGATCTAGAGATATCATTGATAGTAGCAGTTACTCAAGACACACCTTGACAACATGATTTACATCCTAACTAGGGGTAGTTATTCACAATCACACATGTCCTTGATCTACCACACTTTGATTCATAGATAGATAACCGAGTACACCTGATAACTATCGTTGACTACTTAAACAGGTCTGATGATGAAATTAATGACTCTTGTGATTATTAATGGGATGAGCTATCTTTCGCTATAGAGGACATTGAAATAGATACAATTCACATGTTTGCAACTCCCTCAGCACCTTGTGAACATTCTAACACTACTCCCAACAACGTCGATATTCCTGAAGTAGAGGAAGAGTTCCTTCCCCCAATCATTGATGAAGAGACTGGTGTTGTCATAAGTCTAGAAGCATTTCAGAGGCTACAAGAAAGAAGCCTCCTTTTATGGAGAAATGATGATGAGAGTTCTACTGACGAGTCACTAGAGTTTGGTCCGCATATGACTAATAACGACCCTTTTTATGACAATCTAACTCTTATTGATCTAAAAATTGAAGAAACTAACTTAACAGGACATGTTAGGTCAGTTAATAGTCATGATGCTAACATGATGCTATTCTTCCCAGAGTCTAATTCCTTGTCTTTGATAAACCCAGACCTAATTGATTGGACTAGTGCAGATCTTACGCCTATCCTCAACTTCCCCAATGACTACATCTTGGCCTGCTATCTCAATGCTTGTGAACCTTACCCTTCTTCCACCACTACAAGAAGTGACGACATGTCACGGGAGGATATCAAGTTTCTCAGTCAAAATTTTAAAAAGAAAAAGAAAAAGGGAACTAACGGTGAAAACCACATTGTGGCAGTGTCATATCCTAAAATAGTAAAGACAAAAGATGTATCCGATGGTGAAAACCTCTCAGAGGCACCAAAGGATGAGATTCTTGATATCCTCATAGAACATTTTTAGGAAAGTCCTTCAGTTCTAATAGAACCAATACAGCCAGTTAAATTGGGCATAATTGAAGATCCTCAAATAGTACACCTAGCACAATCTTTGTCAAAAGAGGAGAAGACATGGTTCATAGAGTTCCTGAAGGAAAAGAAGATCAACTTTACATGGTCTTATATGGATATGCCTAGATTAGATCCTAATCTAATCATGCACCACTTATCTAGAGCTCCCGGGATCAAGCCCGTGAAACAAAAACTTAGAAAGATGCATCCTCATGTTGCATTGCTAGTAAAAGAAGAGCTAGAGAAATTGTTGAAAGCTGGATTTATCAGAGTCATTGCCTACGCAGGATGGATCTCCAATGTGGTCCCCGTGTCTAAATCTAATAAATCTATCAGGATTTGTACCGACTCCAGAGACTAAAACAAGGCATGTCCAAAGGATGACTTCCCACTGCCTAATATAGATATGATCATAGACCTCACAATGGGCTACCAGATGTATTCACTAATGGATGGATTCTCAGGCTATAATCAGATAAAAATTGCCCCCGAGGATCAAGAGAAGACTGTATTTACATGCGCATGGGGCACATTTTTCTGGACCATCATGCCATTTGGGTTAAAGAATGTCGGTGATACATATCAAAGAGCAATGACTACTATATTCCATGATATGATGCATAAGAACATGGAGGATTACATGGATGACACCTTAGCTAAATCCAAAGAGAGGAGTACTCATATTGCTGATTTACAAAAGATACTAGATTGAATGGAGCAATTTCAACTTAGGCTCAATCCAAAGAAGTGTGCCTTTGGATTCCAATCAGGTAAGCTCCTACGGTTTATTGTCTTAACGAAGGGAATTGAAGTAGACCCTGCCAAAGTCAAAGCCATTCTAGAGATGACTCCTCCATGCAATGTTAGTCAAATGAGGACGTTACAAGGGAGACTTCAATCAATCAGGAGATTCATGTCACAACTTGCTGACAAAGCACAACCATTTACCAAATTACTACATAAAGGAGTCACTTTCAAATGGGATGAACACTGTGAAGCCAACTTTAGATAACTAAAAGGGTACCTAGCTACTCCTCCTATTCTTATGGCGCCTATTCATGGAAAGCCATTACTCTTGTATATTTCAGCTACAGCTACATCACTACGAGTATTATTAGCACAAGAGGATAAAACAAAGAAAGAAAGAGCTATCTACTGCATCAATAGGATGCTAGTCTCCTATGATCTCAATTACAACATTATTGAAAAGGCATGCTTAGCAGTCATCTTCGCATCACAGAAATTGAGACACTACATGCTCTCTCATATAGTAAGGCTCATTGCTAAGATTGATCCTCTAAAGTACCTTTTGAGCAAAATAGAATTAATAGGGAGTCTAGCAAAATGGGTCCTCATTCTAAGTTAATTTGACATTGAGTATGTAGACAGGAGGACTATTAAAGGACAAGTCCTTGCAGATCAACTAGTTGATTCACCCCTTCAAGATGATGAACCTTTAAGGATTGAAATCCCTAATGAGACCATTGTTCATCTAACTAAGTACCCATGGAAGATGTACTTTGATGGTTCTTTCACACAATAAGGCTCTAGAGTAGGGGTTCTCTTTATAACTCCTCAAGGTTACAAAATACCAAAGTCTCACAAATTGATGTTTCCATGCACGAATAACATTTCTGAATATGAAGCATTGGTAAACGGTCTTAAGCTTTCCATGGAATGGAAGATTATAGAGTTGTGTATGTATGGTGACTCCCAGCTCATCATCAATCAAGTCAATAGAGATTATCAGACAAGAGATAAGAAGTTGATGCCCTACAGGAAACTGGTTGATGACTTGAAGAAGTACTTCATCTTCATCACATTCCAGCAGATACCCAGAGTGGAGAACAAAGTTGTAGATGCTATGGCTACATTGGCATCCATGTTACAACTGGAGGAACATCAATTCTGCTATGACTTCTTGGTGGAAGAACTCTCCTATCCTACCTTTGATACCCTTGAATACCAAGTAATATGTGCTTTGAACACTCCAGACCAATCTTGGTATGCCAATATCATTGCTTACCTATCTGACCAAACCATCCCTAACAATCTATCTATAAATGAGAAAAGAGCCTTGATTAGGATAGCATCACATTATGTCCTCATAACTAATAACTTATATAGACAAGGTCTCGATGGTACACTTCTTAGATGTTTAGAACTCAAAGAGTATGATCATGCGTTAAAAGAATTCCACGAAGGTGTATGTGGATCACATTCAAATGACTTTTCACTAGCAAAGAAACTGCTCAAAGTAGGCTATTACTGGCCTACCATGGAAAAAGATGCTATTCAATTTTCAAAAACATGTCATAAATTCCAGACACATGGAAATCTCATCCATGCTCCTGCCAGAGAACTCATACCTTTCATTACACATTGGCCATTTCAGCAATGGGCTTTTGACTCGGTTGGGCAAATATATCCCAATTCTTCAAATGGACACAAGTTCATCATTACGACCACTGAGTATTTCACAAAGTGGGTTGAGGCCATGCCGCTAATTTAAGCCACTGGCAAATAGGTGGCTATGTTCATTCTAAACTACATTATCTGTAGGTATGGGATACCCTCTTCAATTGTAACAGATAATGGGGGCCAATTTAAAAATCAAGACATTGATGACCTTTATGAACAGTTCCACATCACTCAACACTGCTCCTCAATCTATTACCCTCAAGGTAATGGTTAGGCTGAGGCATCTAATAAAAATATTCTCAAGATCTTACATAGAACTGTAAGTAAGTCTGGCAGAGACTGGCATTTACAACTAAATATGACACTATGGGCCTACAGAACAAGCATCAGAATACCAAGTGGAGCCACTCCATTTTCTATAGTCTATGGCACTGAAGCAGTACTACCTATTGAGGTTTAAATCCCATCTTTGCGGATATATTTACACGGTCTTGTAATTGATGAGAAGTACCGCATAGATAGGGTAAATTCTTTAGACCTACTTGATGAGCGCAAATAATAGGCGTTCGATCATCTCAAGGTATACCAAGAATGCAAGTCCAAAGGGTACAATAAAAAGGTAAAGCCATGCAAATTTGAAGTGGGGGATCTCTTCCTAAAGGAGAATCCTAAAAACCAGCCTAACAAAGAGCAGAAAGGAAAATTTGAACCTAATTGGTTAGGACCTTATGTTATCACTGCTAATTTCGGGACTGGAGCTTATTAGTTAGCTACACCTGAGGGAGATGTTCTTCTAGATACTATCAATACCCTACATTTGAAGTGATTCTATGCTTGATGATTGGCTAGCAGAGCCTGTACAGTAAAATAGTACTCAGAAAATACCAAAAACATTTAGAAAATTGATCCTGAAGAAATCCAAAAATAGTGGAAAAAGTCCTGAAGAAAGGTATCTATGGTGAAGACCTGGCAAACAAGTTCCTTGATACTCCAAAAACATTCAAAAAAGAGAAAATAGAAAAAATAGAGAGAGAGAGAGAGAGAGAGAGAGAGAGAGAGAGAGAGGTGCCTTGGTTAAAACCTGGTAAAACAGGCATCTTGGTAGCAAAAAGAAAGAAAAGATCTTGTCAAGTGGTGAAAACCTGGCAATCAGGCATCACTTGTGTTCTGTGCTCCATCTATCAATGCATTACTGATACTAAGCCTTCATGATTACACCTATGCTAAAACATTGATGTTTTTCCTACACAACTATCTTATCCTTGCTTGGGATTTGTCTGCATTTCTGTCTTAGGATCAAGTCATTCTGCACTGGGGGCATCTTTGTCAGTTTGATAGGTTGTGTCTACTACGTCATCATAAGTTGGTTTGTTTTGTGATACAATGTTTCTTGATGCTTTCACCAAATGATCACTTTCGCAACACAAGGATGACACAATATTACATTAACATGAACGATGTTCCTAAAATCAACATTGGATGACAAACAGGAATAATGATGTACACAGACATGGGAGCCATATTGCTTGAATTCCAAACTTTTAATTGTTGAATCTCTACTGCACTTAAAAAATGAATCAATAGTATTTCTCAATACTACCTAAACACTGTTTGATCTTAGTTTGATTATGACTCTTTTATGTCCTTGTAAGGTTTTACCTAGGGGCATCTAAGCAGTTATGAGTTTTCTTTGATTGATTCACAATTGATAGTTGTTATGTCTTCTGAGTTACTCCATGACGTCTACGCAAAGACAAAGAGTCGCAAGGATGGGGGGCATAATGATTTCTTGGTTTTCTGCATGTGGTGATTGTTCCAAATGATCCTATAAATTTCACCTAACTTGGATGTTTATGGTAAGAGCTGCCACTATGGGT
>MU224103.1:1974743-1999130 GCA_018584345.1 Thuja plicata | reverse complement strand
CTGCATGTGGTGATTGTTCCAAATGATCCTATAAATTTCACCTAACTTGGATGTTTATGGTAAGAGCTGCCACTATGGGTGGATAGCCACATATATCTCGATCTTCGTTATGTGTAAACTATGGTGATTTTGGAACAATTTCCTTGTCTATTTTTCTGATTCAAATTCTCACTAAGGTATATGAAGCATAATGTACCCAAGGATATGAATTTTCAAGGTCATTGCAGGTCCAATATCTTTCCTTGCACAGAATCTGGTATATTAAAAGGAAGGTGACTATCTTGTCGTCCTGGCTTCTATGCCTTGATGCCTAAATCTATTTCTGATATTTCAATAAAATATAGTATTCATACTTTCATAATATCAATGGGTATTAGTGATTGTTGTACTATCAGGTGGTATCCATTCTGAAAAGCACCCAATGATGATAAAAATACTACAATATCTGCAAGTCAGTGACAAGTCCTAAAAGTCTGCATATAGCTGCATTTAAATATTGCATGATGCATTTGTGAAAGAAGTTAACAGCATAGGGAAATTTGTGCTCAAAAATAATTTCTATTTTCTTCTTCTAAATCCAAGTTAAAAACATCCATTTAATATTACTGATATCAATATCGTTGCACATCCATAGCATACATTTTGCATTCATAAAATGAAACTGAAAGAAAATATAAAAATAAAGCATTTGTGCATTTCACTTCTACATCCTAAAGTGCATCCATACATTTTACATTGCATAAGAAAAACTCAAAAACATACATTTTGCATATTCACATAGTATCATTTAAAACATATTTATGTCAGTGATAAATCTACAAAACAACATAAATGATGTCATCATCTAAATCTAACTCATCATATGACCAATATATCATCACATGTGCAAACAAATCTATCAAAGCAAAAACCAATCATGAAACATGTTAGAATCAGGAACAGCTGCATCCGATATATATCTCAAAACATGATACAAAGATCAAAATATGGCAAAAGTTTACATAAAGAGTATCAGCGTATCAGAGGATTAGAAAGAATCAAATATATATATGTGTGTGTGTGTCATGTACAAAAGAAAGATCTCAAAAGGATCCAGATATACAATATACATGTGTAAATAAACTACAGAATCATCTCTATCTCCCCCCTCTCCCTAATCAGGAGGAGGAGGAGGTGGTACGAATGGAGGAGGAGGAGGCATCACTCCCTCAGACTGTTGCACTACCCATGGAAATGAAAGAGCTCTCTGGCCCTCTGGAATGACACATGGTATAAATCAAAGTAGTACATTGCTCTCTATCCCTGATGGGTGGCTATCCAAGCCTGTGCATCTCTCTCTGCTCTGAGAAGGTCACCTTGTTTGTCCTGCTCTGCCCTGAGGCACTCTAACTATCTATCCCTATCTACAAGTAAGGCATCTAATATGGTGATCCTAGAATTAGCTATAGTGAGCCTGCCCTCTAGAGCTCTGATTTGTGCCCTAAGCTACTCTCTCTCTTGCTCGCACTGGGACAGAGGATCTCCATCTCTATCGAATCCCCTATCTGAACCATGTCCAGAAGGCTTATCTTGTGATATGCCTAGTTGCCTCTACTGATCCCTATGATTAATGGACCTGGATCTATCCGGGGATCCAAAAATCTAAATTGGGTGCGCCGACCCTCTCCACTACCACTGGAAACATCTGCGTGGCCACCCACAGCACCACCACCCCTATCATCTCCACCATCATCCCCCTCATCTAGAGGAGGACATCCTCCATCTCGGCCTCCATCTCTCCCTCCATGCCTACCAGTGCCCTTGTCTCTCTGAGATCCTCCTCTCCCTCTGGTCGGGTGCTCATCCAGATCATAACATATAGGCTCCTCTATGCGAGGAATGACCTCCTATGGCACTGTGAAATGAGGAAATGGATGTTGAAGCATCTCTGCTACATATCCATCTAAGCAGCCTGCATCTGCAACATCCAGGCGAAGATCCCAATCTACTCCAACCATGTCCCTAATCTCCTGATGGGCAGTCTCGTATCTTAGCTGAGCACCCCACAATGGTGCCTCATCTCATATCCGAGCATATACGGTAATGTCTTGTGTCCTGCCCTGTTGTCGATCATATTGTCTCAGAACTCGGGAGTGCACAAACTACTCTATAATGCATCTAGTCCTCCTGATGAGGTACCTGCTTTGAAATAAAAAAGGAACCTGACTAGCATCTGAGGTCCACTCCTCACAATCTAAATATGGCTACCAAACGACCTCATTCATGTCATCAAAAAGTCATTTTCAATACTCTACCTTGCCCAGATGGGGCTACTAAATAAGACTTGCATACATATATACATAGGCCTGCTCCGATGCTTGTTGTCTATCAACTATCGGCCATGTAACAGGGATGTGCTCCCAGGCCCAGATCTAAAGAATCAATATACCAATGGTCATGCTCTGAGTATAGTGCTACACAATCTCATGAAGCTCTCGGTACATGTGAGCTAGGATGCAACTGCCCCATGCAAATCTTCATCTATGGACAACCATCTGCTCTAACATGTCCACCCATATGACCATGAACCCATGTTGTCCTCTATCTGGCATCAGGAAGCCACCGATCAGGCTTACTAAGTACATAGATAATCGATCATAATAATCGACCATATAGTCCCATGAGAGGTATCTCTGATCGATGGTGTCATCCTAAAAATACCTATGAGCTACTCCAATTGCCACAATAGACGTTGCCTTGAAGCGCACCTCATGACCAATAATCAGAACATGTAGTATGCGCCATACATCCTCTGGAGTCACTGTCATCTCCCTGGTCGGGAGATGGAAGGTGTTGTGCTCTAAGTGCCATCTCTCAGCAAGAGCAGTCAACAACCCTCAATTTACCCCTATATTGGGTAAACCTATCAAAGATCGTAATCCACAACAGATTACTATCGCTTGCTCATCATCTGAGAGCAGTCCCAACAAAGCAAGCACACGCCCTAGATATGTGCCTCTAAATGTGACTACCTCAAAATACGCCTATTTTGACACATAAAAGGATAAATTAGTGTTCTATCTACAACAAAGATGTAGAATCCTAATCAACTAAGTAATTCAAAGTCCGCAACAAGCAAACAGGTCAAAATGGATAATTTTCTAAGTCTAAAAATGAGATGTGATCCTGGAAAGACAGGGTGCAATCTCTTTTACTAGATGCGATCCTAGACATACAGGATGCAATTGAAACAATAGGGTGTGATCCAGGAAATCCCGGATGTGACCCAGAAAATAGGGTACGATCCTACATGGACAGGGTATGACACAAAACAAAAATTCAACTAAAAACAAGGCAAAAATAGACAAACTAGATGTGATGCAGAAATCTGGAAAAATCGGATACAATCCCAGAAATACGGGATGCGACGTGGGTTTGACAGAGTGCGATCTAGAATCCCAGATGTGACTCATAATTGCAAAGGCTCTAAAAGCTACAAAAATGCATAAAAATCAAATTTGCAAATTTCACAAGGTAGATTTATGAGTACTTCTCGGAGGTGGGTAATCGGTCGGGCGCTGATGTCGACGGCTGAGCTCAAAATGATATTTCTGCATGGGGACCACCATCTTCTCTACAGAGCTCTTAGAATTAATATGGGTAAAAGTGAAAATGAATAGTAAAATGGTAATTTTTGAGATATATGTTGGTCTTTTAAGCTATTTAGGGGTTCCAAAACTCCTCCCAGGAAATTGAAACTTCATTTTTGTTCTCTTTTTGATCAATCGGGAACCAAATCGAAAGTACCTAAGGTACTTTGTGCAGCCCAGTAACATTTTGTTTGCGACAAAATGCAGATTTGCTCCATTTGTTTTGAAAATCCATCAAATTGCACATCTCATCATAAATCTTGGTCCGACGTCATTTTATCAGTCCCACCACTCACATTTTCACATGATTAACTTGGTATACCATGTGTTTATTCTTAAACACACCCTCTTTTTCACTTCCTCCACTTCATTCTTTCTTTCCCTAACTATTCCATGCAAATGATACGTTCTTTCCACAGAGAGATTTTATTCTTTTTTCTTTGATTTTGTTCCCAAGGGGGCATGATCACACTATCATTGATCAAATTCTTGCTCGAAACAACATTAAAATGACTTTTTTATCAAACAACTAGGGGCATGACAATTTCCTTGACTAAGTCGGAACTGTTGGATAGAAATTTTTGGTTCTCATAAGTTGGATATCTTGTGTTTCCTCATTCTAAAATATTCTTATTAAGCTCCTGGCAGCTTCATACTGACTTTTAGATGACAACCAAGTTCAAAATCAATATTATCAATCTTTGGACGATAATCAAGTTCAGAATTGGTATCTTTAAGATATTTTATTGACCTTTGTACGACAACCAAGTTCAAATTCAATTCTATCAGTTTAGTTCAATCAAGTGCGAGACTGATCTCATCAGGCATTTCGTTCGATCGTGAGCAAAATTCTCAATATTTCTGAAGTCAAAATCAAAAACTTTCTTTGAATCAATGCGTTGCTCGCACATCAATTCAAAGAGAGGCAAATGTAACCACCTAGATTTGGTCCACTTTGACCATAGACCCTATTTTCCCTAAGTGTGATCATACCCCCAATTATGTCAATACAATGTTACATTTGCATAATTCATTTTTAAATCAGATTTAATGTCCTAGGTGATTTTTATCACTAAATTATATTAACTACTATAGCCATACAATTCAAACCAATTAAAACAAATTAAAACAAATCAAATTCAAAAACATGGCTATAGTATTTAATCATAAAGGAATTAAATAAATCTCAATGTGTCTCATCACTTGCAAATGAACCCATTCCTCTAGCCTGATTAATTTAATTAAATTGGCTATATTCCTATTGATTATTAAAAAGCAATTAATTGCTTAAATAACTAATATTCCTATTCTTGAATGAATTAAATAAGTTTAATTCATTTCATTAATATTCCTCTAAACCCCTAACCTAACCCACTTCAACCACTTTGACTCTAGGTTCAAACCTATCCCAACCCATTCACCCTTGCTAAACCTCTTTCTAATCCTAATTCTATCCTAACCCACCTCCTAATGTTGTCACATTCCATTAAGGAATGATTAAGAACTCAACCCACATGAGAAAGTCAAGGAATCTCAAGATTCATTTCCTCAAGTCCACTTTCTCAAGCTTACCTCTTACACTCTCCCCGTGCCTCTTAAATGCTTGCATTTAATAGATATTCCTTATGCCCATGCCTATTGAATGCCTTTGGCATTTATTTCCCCTTACACCCCATTAATGAGTTTTTCAACTCTATTAATGCACCTTGTCCCCCCTCTCTCTCCTAATTCTTCTATAAATAAAAGGTGTTTTTGAGCACAAATAAGCCCATAATTTTAGAGAAGAATGTATTGTTATGCTGCCTAGATTATTATTGGATTATATAACATGTTAGATTTATCATAGTTTCATTGTTAATGCATTGTTATAATCTTCATTTCAAATCTAATATGCATGTTTTCTTATCATTTAGTTTGTTTTAACTCAAATCTTTCATGCTAAGTCGTATATGTCACTGATAGTAGCATAATCTGAGGGCTATTATTTTGCTTATCATACTCTTCTTAGTTAGAAAGTAATAGGTCGATTTTAGTGTTTTATATGCTCTTCTAACCATGTTTTCCACTAATGCAATGATCTATTGAAATGTTGTGTCTCTCTTAACAGGTACAAAAATCACACACACAGATACAACATATTTAATGAGACTTTTCCCAAGGAGCTTAGGAGGAACAACAATGCAGTGGTTTTCAAAATTATCCTCCGATATTTGCACATTTGAAGATTTGGCTTCCAATTTTGTGACTTATTAACCCTATAACATTAAGAATGAGGTCATAATGATAAATTTATGTAACACCAAGCAACATGATGGAGAAGGATTCCTTTTGTTCTTACAATGATGGAGAGCGTTATTCACATGATACCCTCGAAGTGTGCCCGAAAAGGAAAAGATGAACATTTTGTTAACAGATTGAACACATAGATGAACTATCAGTTGAGGTTGCAATGCCCATGTTCATTCTAAGACCTAATTGAGAATGGACTTACTATGGAAGAGGTTTTTTTGAAAAGTGGAGAGATAAAGATTTACAAGGAAAACAAGAATTCCACTAATCACAATACCTCCAACAATTACAATAAAAACAATAACAAAGCTTCTCCAAACAACAACTGGTTTTGGATCAAGAATAATAACAAGGGTTTGGTGAATGATGGGGTTGTGGAGGTAAACAACCTAAAATCTACTCCCTTCAATCCCACACGAAGTTCAAATCAAGATAATAATGTGAATCAATCTCCCAAGGTTCCATTCAACAATAAAAATAAATTTGGAAATAATCAAGCGGCTAACAAGCCTAAACCCTTCTTTGCTCCAACACCTAGAAGGAAGTTTACATCTTTGGGAGAACCCCTTGAAAATGTGTTGTGAACCCTTATTTCCAACAAGATCATTGATTTACCCAAAGCTAAACCTTTTAAGCCACCCATAAAGCCACCATGGTGGAATGTGTCAAACCATTGTGAATACCATCACAATAGGGGGCACAAAACAAATGATTGCATGCGCCTAAGACATGTGGTGGAAGATTTAAGTGATAATAGTGTGAGTAAAGTGGAAGTGCCCCAAAAAATTGAGGATCATACAACCTTTAAAACACATTTAATCATGAGAAAGGCGAGTCTTCAAATTCAAACACCAATGGTAACAATTCCAAAGGTAACAACAATGTTAATTTTTCTCATCACTATGACAATACTATCAATACCTTATTTGGACATGAGAATGTTGTTAATATTGTGGTGGTAAAGGAACAACCTAAAAAGGAGACTTCTAATGCTATCACTAGGGGCAAGCAGCAAGGATTACCCTACAAGGGGGTGATCCTAAACCTATTGGTCCTACACAATCAGATACTTTGGCTAAACAAACACCTCCTACAACAAATCCTTATAGTTTGGTTGATCAATTACAAAAGACTCTAGCACAAATTTTTATTTTGGAGTTATTGAAAATTTCTCCCAATCACAAGGAGGCCTTGGAAAAATCTCTTTTGGAAACTAATGTTCCTATAAACTTGGAGGAAGATAAGTTTCAAAATATGGTAGGACATCTTGTTGCACCACATTGCCTTTCATTTTCAAAACAAGATGATATGTCAATCAATCATCCTCAAAATGTGTCCTTGCATATAGAAGTCTTAATCCAAAATCATAGGGTCAAAAGAGTCCTCATTGATGGAGGAGTCAGTTTAAACATTTGTATCTTGAACCTAGTCAAAGCTTTAGGGTTAACCAAGTCATCTATTGATCCCAAGAAACAAATCATTATAAAGGCTTATGATGAGGAGGAAAGATCTTCTAAAGGAATGGTGATTTTTCCCATTCAGGTTGGTCCTATCAAGAAAGATATCATTTGTCAAGTCCTTTACATGAAGTTAACTTCTAATATTTTATTGAGAAGGCCATGGATTCATGAGATGCAAGTGATGCCTTTGACCTATCATCAATGTATCAAGTTTTCGTACATGGGTGAAGAAATAACTATTGGAGGAGATTCCAATCCCTTTCAATATTTCAATATGGTGAAACCTCTTCATGAGTTATTGATTCCACATAATAGGGAAGGAATTATTCCTAATGTCATCATTGAAGAAATCAAAGAGGAAGGTCCTATTTCTACATTAAATTCTACATCTACTTCAAGTCCTAATGATACTAACTTACCTACATCAACTAAGGGAAAAGAGAAAGTTAATTGTGAGGGTCAAAGTTTCAATGAAAAATCAGTTAAATATTCTACACCAAAGGTAGAAATTTTGAGACTCTCTAAGGAGTAAAGAGAACAAACCAAAAAGGACAACTATTAAAAGATGAGTGAGATGATGCATAAATTTGAAAAACAATGCAGAATCAATTCAAAAGGAGTAGGGGAATATTATGTTTCCCTATTTGATTTACCAAATTCCCCAAAGACACATGGGGAACCTTCAATTTCTCATCCACCTCAAAAATACAACTCTCATTTTGTAAGAGAAAGTGATCAATCAGCCCTAGAAAAGGAGGAAAACAAAGTTTTTAAATGGCTCTATAAAGAAGAGGATACTTCAAACAATCCTGTTGAAAGAGTGCAACATGTCACCATCCAAACTAATCAATATGGAAAGGGATTTCAAATAATGAAAAAAGATGGGGTACAAGGGAAGAGGACCCTTAGGAATCATAAATAAAGGCTTGATAGAACCTATCCAACCTCCTTGGAGGTCAAAGGATGAGAAATCAGGAATAGGGTATCAAGAGAAAGAAGTTTGTTCAACTTCTAGGCATGATTCTTATGAGCATGTACACATGTTAGAATCCAAGAGTGAAGATGACTCCGGAGAATATGAGTGGGATTCCCTATCTGAAAAATCTTTTCATGAAAAAGAGGTAGATGTCATTCATACCTATGCTACTATACCTAATGCCAAAAGTCAATACAATATGGATCAAGGTTCGAGTTCTACACATGTACCAATGGTTTCTCAAGAATAAAATGTAGGACAAGCATCTAGTGAAAACCAATGGATAAGTGAACCTTGGGTACCTTTGGGGGGGGGGGGTGATTCAAATGTTAGATTTAATCCACATTCATTCTTTCCCATGGAAATCCATGAGGTGTCTAGTGAAGAGAATTTCAATCCTACTTCCATGAAACAGCTCGAGAAAGCACATGTTATTTAATTGTGTGATACAATGTATGAACCCTCAAATGAAGTCATGTCCTTGAACCCTTCAAATGAAAACTTTCCTAATGATTCCTTAGCCTTTATTCATCCTGAGCTCATTGATTGAGACTTAACCAAACCTAATGACCTACTCTATTTTCCCAATGACAATGCTATGGCCCAATACCTTAATGCGGTTGAGCCATCTTCAACCAACGAATTCAATCTAAACATGATGGTGGAGGTAAGGGTCCAATCTCTTAATCCACAAGATAAAAGTAAAAAAATAAAATGAAAAGGTCTAGTGGTGAAAACCACCATGTGGCAGTACTAGGCCCCAAAAAAGTAAAAATAAAGGATGTTTCCAAAGGTGAAAACCCAATTGTGGCACCTAAGGAAGAGAGATTGGACACCTTACTAGAACATGAAGAAGAGAGATCTCCTATTCTCATTGAGCCAATAGAAAAGGTCAACATTGGCACCGAATTGGAACCTAAGTTTATTCATTAGCAACATCATAGACTCCAACAAAAAGGAAGGATTTCATCAAATTATTTCAATCCAAGCAAATCAACTTTGCATGGTCATATGTAGACATGCTAGGATTGGATCCAAGTTTTATAATTCACCACCTTAATGTGAAGCCCGATGTCAAACCTATGAAGCAGAAGTTGAGAAAAATGCATCCCCATGTAGCTTTATTGGTTAAGGCAGAATTGGAAAAGCTACTAAAAGATGGCTTCAAAAGAGTCATTGCTTATGCAGAATGGATTTCCAATATTGTACCTATTACTAAACATGAAAAATCCATTCGAATATGCACAGATTTTAGAGACCTTAAACTTGCTTTCCCTAAGGATGATTTTCCATTACCTAGCATTGATGCTAGTGTGGATTTGATGGCGGGACATTATATGTTGTCATTGATAGATGGATTTAGTGGCTATAATCATATTAGAATTGCACTCAACGATCAAGAAAAGACTACTTTCACTTGCCCTTGGGGTACCTTTTGTTGGAATGTTATGCCCTTCAGCCTCAAAAATGCTAGAGCAACCTATCAAAGGGTAATGACAACTATATTCCATGACATGATGCATACTTTCCTAGAAGACTATGTGGATGATATCTTAGCAAAATCACATGAAAAAAAAGATCATCTATCTATCCTAGAAAATGTTTTCACAAGATTGGAGCAATTTAAAGTAACGTTAAATACAAAGAAATGTGCATTTGGTGTTCAATCTAAAAAGCTATTATGCTACATAGTTTCAGCAAAAGAGATAGAAGTGGATTCGGAAAAAGTGCAAGCAATCATGGAAATGGAAACACCCAAAAACATTAGTCAAATGAGGTCACTACAAGGAAGACTTCAATCTATTAGGAGATTCATCTCTCAATTAGCGGAAAAGTGCCACTCTTTCACAAGATTTCTGCATAAGTATACCATTTTTAAGTGCGATGATGAATGTGAACAAGCTTTCACCCTATTGAAGACATACTTGGTAAATCCACCCATTTTGATGTCTCCCATCAAAGGAAAACCCTTACTATTATACATTTCAGCAACAAAGAGATCTTTAGGGGTTTTATTGGAACAAGAGGATGATGAGGGTAAAGAAATAGCCATTTACTACTTAAGCAAAACCTTGATCAAGTATGAGTTGAATTATAGCTTCATGGAGCGAGCTTGTCTAGCATTTATTTTTGCCTCACAAAAACTATGACATTACATGTTGATGCACAAAGTTAAGTTAATTGCAAAAATTGATCCATTAAATTATTTTCTTAGCAAGGCAGCCCTTACAAGAAGAATTTCTAAATGAGTGATGGTGCTTAGTAAAGTTGACATTGAGTATGTGGACCGAAAATCTATCAAGGGACAAGTCATAACTGATCATTTAGATGAAATCCTTTAGTTTCTAATCATCCTATTCAAGTTGAATTTCCATATGTAGAGATAGTCAATGTGGAAGCCAAAGCATGGAAATTATATTTTGATGGATCCTACACTCAACATGGTTCAGGGGTTGGAATTCTATTAATTACACCAAAAGGATACACAATTCCTAAGTCTTATAAACTTTTGTTCCCATACACCAACAATATTGCAGAATACAAAGCTTTAGTCATATGCATTAAAATGGCTTTAGAATGGAATGTCACGGAACTACAAGTATATGGGGATTTCCAATTGGTCATCAATCAAATTAATGATGAGTATCAAACTAAGGATGACAAATTAATGCCATATAAAAGAATGGTAGATGACTGGAAGAAATACTTTGTTTTGATTACATTTGAGAAAATCCAAAGGGATAAGAATAGAGTAGCAGATGCTATGGCTACTTTGGCTTCTTTACTCCAAATGCCTGATTAAAATGCGAGTTACGAATTCTTGGTGGAAGAGTTGGTGAAACCAGATTTTGACCTACTTGAAATTCAAACCACTTGCCTTATAAATGGACATGACTCACCTTGGTATGGACCCATTTATACCTATCTCAAAGACCAAGTTTTACCTTTAGACCAAACCTGTGCCCAAAAATAACACTTTATACGCCTAGCGGCTCATTACACTATCCTATCTGACACATTGTATTGCAAAGGTCTTGACGAAATTCTCCTTAGGTGTCTAGAGGACAAGGAATCAAAGTTATCTTTAAGAGACATTCGTGAGGGTATCCGTGGGTCACATTTGAGTTGGTTAAACCTAGCCAATAAAATCCTTCATATGGGGAATTTTTGGAAAACCTTAGAAAAGGATGCTTGCCACTTTGTGAAAGTACGTTCAAAATTCCAATACCATGGAGACATGATCCATGCGTGTGCACAAGAGTTACACCCATTCATTACACCATGGTCATTTTACCAATGGTGATTTGATCTTATTGGAATGATTTACCCACCTTCTTCCAATGGTCACAAATACATCATCATGACAACATAATATTTTACCAAATGGGTAGAGGTCGTACCTTTGACAACTGCAATAGGAAAATAGATTTCTATATTTATCCTCAATCACATCATTTGTAGATATGGTATTCCTCGTGCCATCATCACGGACAATAGGAAACAATTCAAGAACAAAGATGTGGATAAACTATGTGAGACTTTCCATATAACACACCATTCATCGTCCATTTACTATCCTCAAGGTAATGAACAAGATGAAGCTACAAATAAGAATATTCTCAAAATATTAAAAATATTGGTTGAAAAATCATGAAGAGATTGGAACATCCAAATAAACCTAACATTATGGACTTACAGAACTATCATTTGAACACTGATAGGAGCTACACCATTTTCCTTGGTTTATGGGGCAGAAGTTGTTCTACCTTTGGAGGTTGAGATCCCATCCTTAAGAGTTTCATTATAAGGATTAATTAAAGACGAGGATTATAGGTTTTCCCAAATTCAACAATTGGAATTGTTGGAGGAACATCAAATACAAGCTTATGAGCATTTAAAAATGTATCAAAATAGGATCTCAAGGAATTACAAAAAATATATCAAACCTAGAACCTTTCAAGTCGGAGACTTAGTGTTAAGAGAAAACCCTAAAAACTAAGCAGAGAGAGAGAGAGAGAGAGAGAGAGAGAGAGAGAGAGAGAGAGAGAGAGAGAGAGAGAGGAAAATGGGAGGCAAATTGGCTTGGAACTTTTGTAATTACTTCTTCTTTTGGAATGGGAACATACAAGATAGCTGATTGTGATGGTGATGAGTTGCAAGAACTCATTAACAACATCCATTTAAAGAGGTTTCATACCTGATCAGATGAAAGAGTATAGGAAAAAAGAGTATTAGACGAGTGTGTATCTGATGAGTTTAGCATCATTCTTTGTACATGAGAAAAGTTCAAAATCCAAAAAAATGAGAAAGATTCAAAGTTCAAAAATAATGGAAAAGTAGAAAATCATAAAAAGAGGAAAATTGAGCATGAAGAAAGCAAAAACATTCAAAAATTAAAAAAAAAATTGTTGTCTTGGTGAAAACCTAGCAAATAGGCGCCTTGACGATATTAAAAAAAAGAAGAAGAAAAAAAATGAAAAGGAGAAAAGTGCCTTGGTGAAAACCTAGCAATAGGTGACTTGGTAGCAAAAAAAAAGAAAAAAGAGAAAAAGAGAAATAAACCTCAAAAGATGAAAACCTGACAATCAGGCACTTTTTTTATCCCTTAGGTCTTACCTAGTTGCATTTGTACATATTTCCTCTTCTTCATCCCATTTGTATATCCTCATTGCATCTGTCATTTGTACATAGTCATAATAAAGTCTTTGAGTTGCATTGTCACATACTAGGTTTCATTTGCCCAAGTTTTTCACATGATCTCATTTTTCACTTGGGGGCAAAGCATAGGTTTTGATACCAACATATTCAATAAAAGAGCTACTTTTTGGTCACATGACAAAAGATATTTTCAGAACTTTAGAGGGGAGATATTTGTGGAATCTTTGATGGATATCATTGTTCAAACCCAAGCATTCAATCTTGAAACTTGATCCTTGAGCTTCATGACCTTTTTATCAGGATTAAACATTGACAAAAGCTAACTGATCATAATGTTTGGAATTCTATTGAAAATCTTGATACAATACAAAATACTAGAAGCTTTTGATGATATTCATTAAATTTTCAAGTCATGTCTTTTCAGCTGATCGATGATGTTTTGACTAGATTGGCGATGATGAAAACGTGATCTTTTCTTGACTTTGTGTGACTGTTTTGAGGAAGATTTACCAACTTGTGGGCATTCATCTAAGGACATGGTCATCAAAGAACCATCGAAGACTTTCATATAGGAAGGAGGGTTAACCTTTGTTTGTTTATGCAAACGGATACCTTGGCTATTTAGATCTTCCATATCTTAATACCAAAATCCAATTGCAACATTGAATTTGATGAAACTGATATTCATACTCCCTTAGTTGATTATTCAACTAGTGAGGGTTGTACTAGTTTCTAAATGGTTGCCAAAAGAAATGAAAGAGGTATTCATATTATCATGATGTGGTCAATGATGATTGTACTTTCTCCTAGTTCCACAAATGCTCAATGATGAAAATATATCTCTATTGCATTTCTTTCGCAAAAAGCTAGTGACAGTTAGTTGCATTACATTGTATTTTCATGATATATTAATTGCATGTTTTCAAGGATTTTCCAAGTTCAAGGGGGTTAATAATCATTTATCTTGTTTCAAATCAAAGATGTGAGATTCTCTTTTGCATTCATTCATTACATTAATCATTATACATTATCTTTTATATCAGAGAAGAGAAAAAAACAAAGAAAAAGATTCATAAAGCATTAATCATTATCTATTTTTGCATCCATGTCAAAAGTGCATTTCATATAAGTTGCATACATTAAAAACCAAAAGATAGTTGCATTCATTTTACCATTGCATAAACATTGCATTCATCATAAATTAACAAACATATAGAAGTAGTTGCATAATAATTTACATTCATCTATCTATGTCATATCTAAGACACTACATCCATAGCATATAAAATAAAATATCATATAGATCTGCATATAAATAAATCTCACATCAACATCATAAACAACATCATGGTATCAAAGAGCATCATAAATAAATGTCCATCGAATTGTCCATCAACATCTGTGTATCATGATACATCAACAAAAATGGCACATCATCAAAGTCCTGATCAATCATACATATGATACATAAATACATCCAGAGGATCAATATCAATATGTCTCCAATCAAGACCTAGTAGGGGCACCTGATCCATCACCTGTAACTGTATCCCCTAGCCCATCTGGACCTCTATCTAATCTATCTGTCATCCTAGGAGAAACCTGACTGGTAGTTGCACCCTGGCTCATTTGATCCATCTTGCTCATGAATGTCTGCATCATAGCACTAAACTAAGCCATCTGAGCTGTAATCACTGAGAAACCTGTCTGTAGGCTTTGCATATCCTACTCCACTCTACTAGGTGTAGGTGGTTGTACTGGACATGTAGGAGCTGAAGTAACCTGTGGCTATATAATTGGAACCTATTTTAATGGTCCATGTTGTCCCTGAACCTGTGATCCCGATACCTGCCTAGCTTGATCAAGATGTGCCTGTTTGGATCTCTCTGTCTTTGTGGACCCCATGTTGCAGCCGGTATGGGAGGAACCTATCTCTTTCTGGGTGCATAACCACCATCCCTAGCTCTAACATGACTACCTCGCATCTGAGGTCCCATATGTCCTCTACCTAAAGCTCTAGGAGCTCTTGGAACTCTAGGAGCCTGATGTACTCTAGGTGCTCTCGGACCTCCTCCATCATCATCATCAGAAGTCTCATCCACATCAGAGATAGGCTCTACTGGATCTATGTATCTCATAACTCTATGTGAAGAAAACCACTCCCTGTACTCCATAGACATCCCTGCATCAACAACATGCTCTAACATATCCCACCTGATGAATCCCAATCTATCAATATCGATACAAGAGAACTCATAATCTACCTGAGCTCCCTACATGGAACGTTCTACCTATACCCAAGAATATAAAGTCATACCATGTGGCATATCATGTACCCTGCCAAACTGGCGTAACACTCTACCAAAGCAAAATATCTCAATCACAAGAGGTGATCGACCAATCATCCATCGAGGGGAGAACATATAAGGAAGCTCATCATCATCATCTCTCCAACCCTCGCAGCCTAGGTAAGGTCTCCAAATGACCTGATCAATATCATCTATCATCTTGTGCCAGTACTCAACCTTGGCCAGCTGATGTTGGACAATCATGCCATCATAAAGGAATGCATATGGTCATCCTTGACCTCGTACTCAAGCTACAATCGGTCTAGTGAATGAGATGTACTCCCAGGTCCATAATTATAAAAAAATAGCTCTTGTTGATAATGTTGCACTCTCTCAGTAAACAACCTCATGCAAATCATGATACAACTACATGAGAACACATGAACCCCAATCAAATCTCTGAGGATGTGCAAGTAAGTCCTCCAAGATCCATCCCCATCCGACTGCAAATCTGCGACCTCGTCTATCAGGGAGAAGCAATCCGCCGATCACTGCACCTAAAACTATAGGCAAAGTAGGAAATGATGCAAATTGCACCCATGTGATAGTATCATCTTTGATCGTTAGATCTGCAAAGACCCATCTGCATGCATTTCCATCATATACCTAATCATAGTAAAATATGTATCCTCATGTCGGGATACGCACAACTGATATACATCCTCGGGTGTGATTGTCATCTCGCCGAGGGGTAAGTGAAAAGTATTATGGTCAGAGTACCAATGCTCTACCATAGCTATGAGTAGTCCCTAGTTTAGCTGGAACCAAGGTATATCAAGGAGGAAGTACAAACCGCACTGCTCAATAACGTGTTTCTCTGGTCTAGTCAGATCTTCGACTAAATCAAGCAACCATGATGGTAGGATCTGTACATATAACTTACGAAACCATGCTTATTTTGCAAATAAAGTGAATCATATTAGCATCTTTATGTCAGTGGATCATTTCAAGTCAATCAACAACAATCAAATCAATCCTTTTCTCTTTTTCAGTGCATCAACCTATTATTCCTAACTCTAGATCGTGAGAAGGGATCAATACATCAATTATCCTACCAATCAATTTTCTATCCAATCAGAAAGGCATATCAAACATCCATTTATATGATTTTTATAAATCCTAAACACCTTATAGCATTACTAAAAACACCTATCTATCTTGGAAATTAGTCCACTAATCGAGACGTTCAATCGCAATTAGTTTGTGCTTTTTGAAATCAGGCTTTCATCAACTTTTCTTGTAGGCATCACTTCATAGAGTGTACATGTCATTTCATGCTAAGTGTCATTTTTATCTATCATAGGCGTAACTTGACTGATCATACACAACACTTGGCATTGTACACATTACTTTACCTTTGCAGGCGGCATTTCAAACATCCTAGGCAACATTTAAAATCTTATTTTTCCCTAGGGTTTCGTAGGCGGTATTTGATCTATTACAAGCATATTTTGATCTAACCTATACGTGGAAACTAAAAGTGCATAGGCATCATTTAACAATGTGAATGTGGCATTTGGCACTGCTAGGCGTCATTTAACATATCCTACATGACATTTGGCCTAAAATTGCTCTAATTTATCTAGCACGTGTGATTCAAAGCATTAAATGCAATCAAAAGAAGCAATACATGCACTGAGAGGTTCAAAATCACTTACCAAAGGTCCATAGTCTATGGGTCTCTGATACTTTTTCCCTCGCTCCAACCAATGCTCTCAAATAGGGACTACCATCATCGGAAATCTCAGGAGGATCAGAGCAAAATCTCAATAATAAAAAGTGAAAATGAATAACAAAAATGGATTTTTCAACCCATTTATGATATTTGACCTAATTTTGAAGAGATTTTTCACCCAGTTTGACCTAATATGCATTTTCTTCACACAGGGGCATGTTTTGTTGCCAGGATCATCATCATTGTTTTCAGAAATGAAAACGTATTAAATCTCTTCTTTATTAGTTTCATCATCTTTTGCTTCCGGACATCAATTTTTTTTCATTTCTGATGGGGCATCATCACATTATCAAATCAGGATTTGGCATTGTATTATATATTAAACATCAATTAAATCTAGGGCATTGAAATTTCAAACTATCATCAGTGGGGTATTCTGTGCCTTTTCAAATCATTTTCAAATCAGTTTTGCATTAGGGAATTGCATCAATTTTCACATCAAGGTATCGAATCAATTTCTGCATCTTTGAATCAGGGTTATCTCGAATCAAGTTTCGCATTTCGCATCTCGCATCAGGTTTTGTATCAATCGAATCAGATTAATCAGGTTTTGAATCAATCAATCAAGTTTTGTATTAGTCAATCAGGCATCAAATCAGTGGTCAGGATATCAAATTTTATTTGAACTTATGCGCTTCACACATCAATTCAAAGAGGGGCATTTATAGACACCTAAAATTGGTCAGGTGTTCTCTAATCAACCAAATCTGCAAATCTCATCAAATTGGTCCAAATCTCATCAAATTGCATCAAATCAATAAAAAGTGGACTAAATCAAATTAAATGGACATTTAATAAATCAAAGGATCAATTAACAATGACATTAATTAATTAAATATAATCCTAAAGGGATTAATCAAACTATATAATTAATTTTAATCAATTAATTGTATAGTTTAAATCAAAAATCAAATCCAGCCTATTCCCCTACATGGCTAATTTAATTATTTGATTGAATTAATAAATCCTAAAACCTTTCAACATGAGTTTGAGGAACCAATGAGAATTGAGAAGGCAAAGCACATGGATCACTCCAAATTTGCAATCTCTACCACTCATTTGGTCTTTTCAATTTCATTCACTCATCTTGTCCCAAGCTTTGAGATAATCATTTAAATTGTCCAACCATTTGAAACTATTTGAATCCTTTCACTCAACCAATGCTAAACCATGATCAATTGACTCTACCCCCTACACTTGGGAAAATATTATAAATAAAGACAATTTTGCAAGCATAAGCATATCCTAGACATTCGAATGCAAAGCATCCATACTATAGTCATTTTGAGAGAAATTGAAAGCATTTTCAAAGCAATTTGAGCAATAGCAAAGCATAATTTGAGAGCATTTGAGTGAATTGTTGAGGCAATTTGAGAGAATTTGTGAGCTAGATAGGAATATCAATATCATTTCTCATTCTAGGACTGTCACTAGTAGAGATTAAGGCTGAGAGCTCTATTAGCATGCTTATTTAGAGATCCATAGGATGCTTAATGATTTTATTTCAATTCTTAGCTTATATTGTTAATGTTTTTTCATAGAATTGTTAGGAAATAAACTAATCTCATGAAGGTGTAAACATCATACACACTGTTTCCTATACATTTCTTTAAATAAGAGTTATTTTAAAATACACCACCCTACTATGTATTTCAAAATAATTCACACTTTAGTTGGCTCATAACAACAAGTGATTTTTAAAAAAAAATTGGAACTGAAAGTTTAAAATTTTAGGCTTAAATTTGTAGGTGCAAAAATGATCTACATTCATACAATTGAAATAATGTAGAAAATAATACTTTTAGGGATCAAGAGTGATTTGAATACAAGGATGAGTGATGAGGGATTAGTGCCAAGTAATGTTATTTACAAATTTCTATTTGAAATACGCCATCTTACACTCTATTTAATACTGAAAGGAAAAATTAGTTGTCATGGCCTCATAGCATAAGGGAAAAGGGCATAAACATGTAATTTTTACCATTATAATTATAAATAAGAATGATATTATCATCATTAATAAAACTACCATGAAACAAAGAGTTATCAATCATATCACAAGAAGATAAAGAACTATCACTATGTTCACCACTAAATACACCATCATTAGACCAAAAGTAGAAAGATATAGATTAGACCACACTAGTAGTAGAAGGAATATAAGTACCATAAAGTGCATAAGTGTATGTAGGGTAAATCTGCAAGAAGCTAAACAAAAAGATTAATAACACCAAACTAGTCAAAGAATGAACTAATAATCAACATAAAGCCCTACAAACAACAGAAATGAAGCGTGAGTGATTAAATATAAATAACTAATTCAAAGCAAACCATTCAATACTCTATGCTTTTGTTGATTTTCTTCTCTTTTTTGAGGTGTGGCACTCAGCTATGATTATGGCAACACCTTGAATCAAAGATCTGAGAAATTCATTACTTAATTTGATTACTGGATCAAAACCTGCATAAGTTCCATATGAATTTGAGAGCTGAAATTATGAGGAATGAAGGGGGTTCATATAGATTTCAGAATTGAACGGACGGTTGGGATCAAAGGTAGAGATTTTTTTTGGACAGACAAGATTCAATAAAGCTACTTTAAAACCAAATTAAACATACCGCTTTATTTGACAAAGTGGTTGAAATTGAAGACTTAATTAGAATTAAATAATTAAAATAATTATTTAATTATGTGCAAGAGAGAAGATAATAAATAAAACAAAGATTTTATTTACTTTAGAGGAAGTTTTCTTAAAAAAATGAATTAAATAAATTTAAAAAAACTTATTTAATTGGAGGAGATTTTAGAGAAATAAATATTTTATTTGTTTTTAGGTGAGAATTGTTTTCTTTGAAAAAACAAATAATTAAATAAATTAAAGAATTCATTTAATTATAGAAGATTGAGATATATAAATAAAATAAAGATTTTATTCATTTTTAGGAGAGAATTGCTTTCTTTGAAAAAAATAAATAATTAAATAAATTAAAGATTTCATTTAATTATAGAAGATTGAGATAAATAAATAAAATTAAGTTGTTATTCATTTTTAGGAGACTTTGCTTTCTTTAAAAATGGTGAATAATTAAATAATTAAAGAAAATTATTTAATTATAGAAGACATAGCTAATTAATTAAATGAGGAAAATGAAAGAAATGATTTAATTAAATAATAAAGATTATTTAATTAAAGTGGGAGAAATTAATTAATTAAATAATAATTAGTATTATTATTTAATTAATTTTAGAAAAAAAATTAGATAATTAAAATTTATTTAATTATGAGAAGGGAGGAAATGTTAATTTTTGAATTCAAATTAGAAGAATGACACTAATTAATTAAATAATAAAGATTATTTAATCAATTAAGAAGAAAGTTTGTTGTTTGTAGACATTGGACAATTTTAAGTGTCTACAAGAAGATAAAGAACTATCACTATGTTCACCACTAAATACACCATGATTAGACCACAAGTAAAAAGATATAGATTAGACCACACTACTAGTAGAAGGAATATAAGTACCATACAATGCATAAGTAGGATAATCATTATAGATAGGTGGTTATAGAGAGAAGATATGACAAAGATGCTCATTAAAAGGAGAAACATTATCAAACACATTGTTAAGCTCTACATAGAAATATGTAGCAATAGAGACACATGTAAACGAATTCATATATTTAGGAGGTGGACAATCGTGAGATATTAAAAAAAAAGCCCACTAAGTATCATATGAAGCAAAATATCTAGATGTATCATGAAAAGGTAGAGTTACATCACCAACCATCATATTAGAGGAAGAATCATCATAATTATGTACTCAAATGAGATAAAGTTATCGAAGGTGAAAGGAATGGAAACATCACAAATATCCATAGAGTCAACATGAGATGTAAAAGAACTATCATCACAAATCATATTATTATCATGTACAAATGAAGGTAACTCACATAAATAACTACCCATTTCTAGATTGCTCATAAGATAAATCATTAAAGAGATTTTAGGCAAGGGATATGGAAATAAAGCCATCGCAACATTTAGAAGTAATAACATCATAAACAAGAGTTGCGATTCAATGCAGCTGGAGTCCCTACCATTTGCTGAAAAAATGGTTTCTATAATTTGTAATTGTCTTGTCTTGGTTAGACATTGTAATTTTTAGAATTATCAGAATTAAGAAGATGATGTCTTGTTTAGAAATTGAGTGTGACTTTTAAAATTAGTAGAGTGAATGTCTCGTTCACAATGTTCTTTATAGGGTCACATAGTGGCTATCGGTGTCCAATGCTATTGGTATTCAAGTGATTCGGTTATGGACATATTAATACATCTATTCAACTAGAAACAGTGTAAAATTAAATGCAACAAATTATTAAAATATCATATGCATTTCATTTACAAGCTAGGCAATTATTGACAAGATAAAACATAACATTTTAAGAAATAGAATCAGCCGCTGAAGTACATTGTTTATTTCCTCTTTACATAGAAGAGCTAAGTTCATATACAGGTGTTAATAAGATAATACTCTCCTATTTTTATTTTTTATTTAATTTAGATATTATAACCACAAGCGACCAAGAACGACTGATGGGATTTAAGGAAGGTACAAAGCTGATGAAATACACAATAGCAGTGCCTCTTGCATCCTCACTATACTGAAGCATTATTTAAGTAGAAAATAATTGTACAACAGACAAAAACTTTACATAAACAAAAGCATGAAGCAACAAATGTAATGCTCAAAAACCCTAAGCTATGTTCAGTAGCCACTTTCCTGACATTTGATGTTTATGAGAAGTTAGTAATGGGATTTATATGTTATTTTCTTGGTACTGCTGAGATGAACATAGACTGAATAATCTCATATGTGTTTTAATTAGAGGGTCTCTTGTAGCTTTCAAAAGTGACCACCGTTGACTGAAAGTGGTAGTTGAAAGTTTTTACATCGAATCAATCCATTAGAAACTACAAAATACATAACTGGATGTGTCCCTAATGAGATAATACAAGTCCTAAAGGCCAAAAGAAGTTTCAAAATAAAATGTAAGAACTTAAGGCACTTAGAAATAGCTAAAATAGAGGATGATAAATTTATCTTAGTATAACTTCAAATCCCCCTAGAAAAACATAATGTACCCTCATTTATGACAATAATTGTCATACCCACACATTAGTACTACCCCCAAAGTTGGATTCCTTGCTAATGCTACTCTAAGATGAGCATACTTTAGCTGTCGAGTTCCATCTTGAACTAGCTGTCAAAGACTATAGATAGGAAATATGTTAGTCATTACTGTATCCTTCTAGAAGTTATAACCCAGAAAATGACATGGTCATTATTCATTACAAAATATATAAAAAACATAAACATGATGATTCTCAAAGGATTATGTCTAACTCAAGCTAACTCAGTCCAATTGCATCTGTCAAATTTGCAGATGGTTAACATGAACATGACCACATTATATAATCATCTCTTAAAACTAATAAATGGCATTTCTGAACTAGTTATGTTAACTTTGAGCATATATGTTAAACTGAAATCAGAGAAATGTACAAATAATACATTTCACCTGAGGTATACAGCTAGTCATTTAATTGTCACTAGAAGCACCTCAACGAATTCAAGAGAAGGAAGTTTGAGGCCTAAGATCTTATGATCGTGGAAACAAAAATTTAATGATTACATTTAAGAAGGATTGAAATCCTTGAAAATTAGTAATACCAACTGGGGAAAAATGTACTCTACAATTTTAGTCAATCTCCAAGTCAATTTCTCGCAATCTTTAGGTCTTTGATGAGCTCTAGGCTTGCAAGTGAGATGAATCATGATCTGCATATGCATGCATCATCAAGTCAATAAGAACATGTTAGAAAAGGGTGGTTCAATCATTGTAGCCCACATTCAATAAATGTATCACCTCAGATTACATATTCCATTACCAAACTGTGAGAGCACTGCATTTAGTTTTTATCTCTTATATGCTCTCCATGATAAGTGTCAGCCATTGATTTCATCTCAACCATTTTCTTCAAAAAAAAAAATTCTACATCAGTTTTGCCCACTTTGTTATAGCCATCAATCATATATGTGAAAGTAGTACTATTGGGAATCAATTCCCTATTTATCATTTCTGTCAAAATTTTACAAGTCTCTTCCATATTGCCTTCCCTACAAAATCCATTAATCAAGAAGTTATAGGTAGTGACACCTGGTACAACACCTCATTTCACCATTTCATCTAGTATTTTTAGAGTTTCAGTCATCCTTCCTTAATTACAACAACCAAAGATGAGTACATCATATGTACTAGTAAATGGAATCATACTCTTCTCATACATTTCTTCACACAATTTAGAGGCATCTTTCAGATTTCCATTTTTCTAATGACCAATAATTAGCACACTATAAATGACAACATCATGGGAAATCCCCCTTTTCATCCATTTCATTGAACAAATGAATGGCCTCAACCATATTACCTTGTTTAATGTATCCATCAATAAATACCATGTAAGTGATAGTGTTTGAGATCAAACCTTTATCCTCATTTACTTCAAATACATGCATACATTTTCCATGTTTCCTGCCTTGCAATATCCATCAATAATGGTGGTATAGGTCACATGATTAGGTATATATTTTTCATCTACCATTCTCTTTAACAATTGAATAGCCTTTAGGTGATTGACAATGTTTTCAGTGACTTCATAGAGATCAAATGCAAGTTTAGGCCTTGGTTTCAATAAGAAATACAACTTTCGAAGAAGATATTGAATAATTGTTAGTAATAACTGAGAGGGGGGGGTGAATCAGTGGCCTCAAAATTTATCCTTTAAACTTTAATCCACCAATCAATACACCTCAGATTATTAAGTCCCTACAAGATGTATGCCTTTGAAATACTTGAAATAAATATCTGTCTGTCAGTTTACCTTGTCTGTCCTTATTCTCCTTGATTACCGATAAGCAGTAAAACTTATTTACCAGTACTTAGTAAATATGCAGAGTATACCAATCAATCCAAAAATGCATATGTGAAATGTAAAACAATAAAGTAGTAAACCATACACACATAACACATGGATTTTAACGTGGAAACCCTATTAAGGGAAAAACCACTGGGACTGGTACCCCAAATTTTCACTCTTCTAAAGTGAGCCCTGTTAGGAGCCAACCTTGTTAAAGGTTACAAACACACTATTAAGTGCGGCCTTGTTAGAGGATTTTTATACATAGGTTGTCACTTAGTATCTGGCATCTATGCTACCATCCTTGAAT
>MU224103.1:1935981-1954971 GCA_018584345.1 Thuja plicata | reverse complement strand
TGATTGCTAAATGCCATTATTCTAGAAATTGAAGTTATGCTATTGCAAAAATGAAGTTATTCTATATGAAGCATGACAATAATTTAGTATTCTAACAATGCATATTTTCTCTAAGAATTCAGGGGATTTTGAATGAAGAATGAGAGTTCTTTTATAGACTCTGAGATGATCAGAATAAAAACTTTCCTCTTTAAAATAAAACAGATAGAAAAGCCAGTTTAGAATTAGAAAGCTTTATTGAAAAGAATTCAATAAATTGTTTTCTTCCTGCTTTAACTGTTTTCTTTCTTTGATTTAATTTTGTTTTATTTGAATTAAATTGTTTTCTTTCTCTTTAAAGCACAATTAATTCAAAGTTTCCATTTTTGAATAGAGATAAGATTTTTGATAGAATATCTAATTAATTAAATAAATATGACCTCATAATTGCTTTTTTTCAATTATTTGAATAATTAAATTGAATTATTGAAATGAGGATATTTATCTAATAATTAAACATTATTTAATTCATTTTTCATGTGTCTCAGCTAAAGAGGGTGAATTTAATTTAATTAAAGTGCTAGGACTTTATAATTAAATTAATTCAATCATAGGGTTTGTTTAGCCAATAGATATTTAGGAATTAAACATGATGTATGATTAATGAAGATTTAGGATTTTCTGCATTTGACACTCAGGTCGAGTAGAGTCAGTGAAAACTCAGAATTGCCTAGTACAATAGGGCTTTGGTGATTTAGAAGAGCGACAAATGCAACAAAATTGGTTAGGGTTGCAAGATGCCAATTTTGGGGTGTTACAGCAGTTATGTTCATGCTTTACTCTCAATTGATCTACCGTCAATGGTCCTGTAGGCAACACATATTCA
The DNA here is from genome assembly GCA_018584345.1 of Thuja plicata. Taxonomy (NCBI): domain Eukaryota; kingdom Viridiplantae; phylum Streptophyta; class Pinopsida; order Cupressales; family Cupressaceae; genus Thuja; species Thuja plicata. The sequence goes on along the minus strand of MU224103.1, from coordinate 1,954,106 downwards.
GTATCTAAGCATTGAGTATATCGTTGCCAATACCTGATAAGTGGAGTTTTATTCTGCTTTGCCATGAAGCAAATTTTTCTTTGTTCAACTTGGGCACATCTCGTCTGTTCATCTTGTGATCTTTTCTTAGGTCTTGAAACCTTCTTTCTAAGCACACAAGCTCTGATACCAATTGTTAGTAATAACTAAGAGGGGGGGGTGAATCAGTGACCTCAAAATTTATCTTTTAAACATTAATCCACCAATTAATACACCTCAAATTATTAAGTCCCTACAAGATGTATGCCTTTGAAAAACTTGAAATAAATATCTGTCTGTCAGTTTACCTTGTCTGTCTTTATTCTCCTTGATTATCGATGAGCAGTAAAACTTATTTACCGATGCTCAGTAAATATGTAGAGTATACCAATCAATCTAGAAATGCATATGTGAAATGTAAAACAATAAAGTAATAAACCATACACACATAACACATGGATTTTAACGTGGAAACCCTGTTAAGGGAAAAACCACTGGGACTAGTACCCCAAATTTTCACTCTTCTGAAGTAAGCCCAGTTAGGAGCCAACCCTGTTAAAGGTTACAAACACACTGTTAAATGTGACCTTGTTAGAGGATTTTTATACATAGGTTGTCACTTAGTATTTGGCATCTATGCTACCATCCTTGAATCAACCTTTAGACTATCAATAGGATTTATCCTAATCTTACTACCATCCTTGAATCAGCCTCCTTCTTAGACTGTCAATAGGCTTCAGGTAAGACCGATGCTACTCTCATGAGTCAACCTTTTTGGTAATCTGTTAGGATATACCTCAATTATAGAAGATTGTTAAGTCCTGCTCTGTTAAGAGACTTAATGCTCCAATGGTTAAACTGAAACACAATGACCTATTTCTAATGCAACTTTGAATTGTAGATATTCAGATCTATTTATGTACAATACCTTTCTGATCAATGTATCAATTCAATTCCTTTGTACTTCACACTTTCTACTCTGTGATGTTGTGCTTCACTGTGTGTCAGTATCTGTAGAATTCTTTAGCTCTCCCTTAGCTTGATTGATCAGGACTGTATGAAGTTTATCCTTCACCAGTTTCTCTTCAGCATCTTCTTTCAATTCACTCCCCCATGTATCTGATTGCTCTTGAAATGAATTAAGCTTGTCTCTTATATAGACATGATGTTCCTTAATTCTTGGTTCTTGATTTTTGATTCTTGGCATGAAAAACAATCCAACCAAATTGATTTATGGCTTTAACTCCTGATTTATCTCATCGTTATCTTCTTGCAAACTGTATAAATCATCCTTAAATCACTTACTTAACTGTGGTCAAATAAAACAAATAAAACAACTAGTTAAGTCTATCCTTAAGCTCTATCAACTAGATATTTTGTCATTTTCTGATCTCTCTATTTTGTCGGTCAATTCTACAGTTCGTAGCCGGTGACAATTGTCAGTTCCATCAGTGCAACTTCAGTTAGCTTCAGGATCTTTGTCAGTTGGGCAACTCTATTTTCAGCTCGTCGGGCATCCTGTGATTCTGCTTCGTCGGGCAACATTGTCTTTTTCTTGTCGGGCATCACTGTGACTTTATCTTTGTCTTTAGCTCATCGGGCATCACTCTGACTTTATCTCTGTCTTTACCGATGGTGTGCACTCCGTCGGTGTGGTCTGTCACTTAGTGAATACTTGACTTTTATGCATTACTAAAAGCATGACCTTTGTTCCATTGATTCTCTAAAGTCTTTGGCAATATGAATATGACCATACAGATGATATCAAGTTGACATCAATGACAATACAAACCATTAACTGATTTAATGTCTTGCATCATTTTCAACTTATCATTGTCAAACATTCAATCAGTTACATGTCATCAATAACAAGAGGAGTGATTGGTTGGAAAAGCATTTAGTATCACTATCTACAGAGAAAGGTGGAAACCATTTGGCAGTAAAAGTCTAGACTGGATCAAAGAGAAAAATAATGTAAAATTTTCATACAAGTATCCTCCTGAAAGTAGACACATCAATGTCATTCAATGGATCAAGAAGCTTTATGGAAGCAAAATTGAGGACTGAGAAGAATCCTTAAGCTAGTGTTTGACTCTTATAAAAAAACACCAAGACAAATAACTATGTGAATGAGGCAATTGAAGCAGATATTAATGAGGTTGTCTTTCTCTAGAAAAAGACAAAGCTGAAGGGCCTGACATATTTTGTACATAGTTCATTCAAGAACTTTGGGATATAATAGAAAGGGATCTCAATATGCTTCTATATTGCTACTCTGGTACTGATCTAACAACATCAACAACAACATAATTTGAGACAAGCATTTGATAATCACATCATTGTACCACTTATATATTATCAAACAATACCCCGACAAAGAAAACAACTCCATATCTAATTCTCTTACAATTATGTTTTGAGACATGTCCTTTCTTTGCTAGTGCTTGAGAGTCTTTTAAGTACAATTTCATATACTTCTACTGAATTTTGACAAACATGTCACAACCTTCAATATGTGTTGTGGGCACTTGTAGATGCCATCTTCAAGAGCTAGTGACTTAGGAACATTTCATTCTCATATGCACTATATTTATAAATCACATACTTGCTTGAGGTAGTTCATAAATTTGAACATTATGTTAACCAAGGATGTCTATTTTTTAGAATTCCCTCTAAATCATCTAAACATTAACAACTCCAAACTTTATTTTACTTATTCATTGACTGCTATGTTGCCAGTTGAACATCAGGTTTGGGAGTTTGTCAGAAACAATACCCAATTCAGGTAGCTGGGTTCAACAGTACAATATTAAAGATAGACACAACTGATAATTGATACTTCAATGTCAAAGATGAATTGAATTATTTATATTTATTCACTGCACATGGAAAATCAACAAAATTCATCATATTTCTATTCATTAAGAGTCTCAATATAATAAGCTAGTTCCAGACTAACGAGGGCCATTTGTTAGGATTTTTAGATTATTATTATTATTATTTTTCATTTAAAACATGAATGTTTATGGCTGTGGGTGGGTTCTCCCACTTTTTCCTTGGATCTTTCCTAGGGATTTGGATTCAACCTTGATATATCTGGACATACCTAGACCAATTCCACATGATAAGGGGAGCTGAACCCATATCCAAACCAAGATCCATACATAGTTTGAACTAGTCCAGATTCAAGCAGGGCAGTAACAAATGTTGACAATAAGAAGCATCAAGACCAGATAGCATTTATAAGATCAGTTAAGAACTAAACATATATATACCTCAATAGTTTTAAATCAAAGCCAGTAAAACTTTATAAATAATTCCTTTCAAGTCATTAACCAATAGAGAGTAACTAATAAACATTGTTTTAAGTTTTTCATACGTCTTTCAGTTTTAGGTGATTATATCATTCATTCCCCATCTTAGGTTTATCCCTCTTAGCTCTTAGGGATAGCTTGATAAAAGTTGGAAATAGGACTTGATATTCCTATTCCATGGTCAAAAGATGGACCTTTTGTAGGTCCAATTTGAAATTCATGGCCACTAGTGGACACCAATATCTAAATTAGTAAATTACATTAAATGTACAACTTTGAAATGTATTTCTACAACTAGATACTTTTACTATATACTCTGACCATTGTATTCTCACTTTCCTTAGTTTTGATACTAAGTCAAGTTGTGGTAATCATTTTCCATTTTCCTAAAGAGAGAGAGGGAAGTTATATTATATCATGTAGGATACCGTTGAGTTTTTCCATTTAACATGTACCAAAATTATCAATACTTGATGAAGGTCTTTCAGGCATCTAGTCATAGTGATAGGAGATTTATATCACACAACAAACAACATAGGTTCAAACCTCAACAAGCTCAATAGCTTGTGTGAAGGGCGTAGCTTTCTTCTCAAGAGGGAAAAAAATGATTTGAGCGACAATGAAGATTTAGCACAAAAAGAATGAAACAAACTATATTACTCCAAAATATCCACAAATGACCAAATAGGTTAATGTGACTGGTAAGTCCAACCAGTAGAAATAACCCAATGGAGAAAAAAGAAGCTCCAATGCAGTATACAAGCTAACAACTAAATGAAAGAAAAACAAAATAATAGACCACTTAAACGAGGAAGGTAGACAAGCCTTATACATTTCAAATTTCAATCCTAGAGCACCATGTATCATGAACAAGGGAGAGAAAACTAAAAGTAAAAGTTTATTGATAATAACTCAATTTAATAAAGTTGCAACCCATGGATTTTTTTTTGTCTATAGTTACACATATGGTTCAAAATTTGCTAGCGAATAAGGACTCATTTGTGTAACAAACATAAAATTCAACTCTAATCACAACTAATACCACCAAAATAAATTTAATAGATCTATAAGCTATCTCACTTACTTGAGTCTTTAGTGACTCAATTAGAAAACTTGACACATTTTAATAGTAAATACTACCTACATTTAACAAACTATGCAAGAGCATGTCAAAAATATGAAAATCTACACAATGGGGTCAACACGAAAATTACTTCCATCAATAAAGGAGAAACAAATCTAAGAGTTGAAACTAGGCCACCCTCAATCCTAATCTAAGATAGATCATTTGGATTACAAGCGCTTTGAAGTAAATAAGATCTCTTTTCTCTAGCAAGCTTATTTGTATATTTCTTTGGTTTCTCGTTCCACCATGGCCAATACTTGACCGGTTGAAAATCCTTCAAATTGGACCCCAAGTGTCACTTGCATTTCTTATGAGGACTTCAAATTGCACATGAGGTTACTACCCTCATCATTATAAGGCCCGACGCTAACCAAAATTGTGCAACAAAAACCCAGGTTTGCTTCCCCAATCATAATGATGATCTTCTTTTGCCTCACATCTAGAGCCACAAAAATCCACCTGTGCAATGAAAATATTCATTCATTAGATTACTGTTATACACCAAATTTCTATCCTATTAAACAAGTAAGTCTAATGATCTGGTATAACATGGGAATCACTTCCATGTTGTGGGACCTTTTCTAAATGAAGTGAAACCTCTAGATTCTAGGCTGGTTCCTCTTGGATAATCACCTATTTCGCTCTTTAAACTAGAAAAGTGAACTTGGGAGGAAAAGGGATAGAAGGAGAACTGAAGGGAAATAAAGAAAAACTTAATCTAAAAGGTGATACACTGAAAGTGACATGAATCACAACACAATGACCAAGAACTAGCATGGAATTCCTGAATTAGGACAAGTACAACTTCCTAGATAGGTTTGCAAAAAGTGTTTCATAGAGAGGTCCAAGATGAAACTATTCAAGGAAAGACAAGATTTCACAAAAATAGCTTCAAGGAAGTAGACATAGACTATAACCTACAAACAAACATCAAATTCAATAAATAGGCACAGGAATGAGACAAGATAGCAAGGAATGAACAAAATTCACAAGACAATCTTTATCAATCACCCACAATAGTACACAAAGATGCAGAAAAGAAAGAAAACTTGAGATAACCCAAAAAATTTCTTCAATACTCAGTCAATAAATCATGCTTAAGAAAGAATCCCAAAACATATGAAAACCCGAGGGCATGAAAAATGCCACAGAAGTCTTGCATAAGCCTTGAAAAACTGAGAATTACAGACACATGAAAATCTTGAGGACAGAGAAAATGTCACTGAAAACTCTTATATATTCTGAACCTATCTAAAAAAGAACAAAAAATGATTTATATACAACCTCCCCTAGTACACAGGCTCGAGAGTCAATCCATCCGATCAAATTGGAAAAAATAGGGTTACAATAGATATTCATTAAACAATACAAGAACCCTAAAACAGTCTTGCCCATCCATTAATGCACTTGGAAAATATCTCAGAAGATCAGATATGGTCATGAAGATATCTCCCTGTATCACCATAAATTCAACTGGGAGGTCGATCTAATCCATCTATCCTATCTACAACTTGGAATACGTCACCACCACCATGAAACCCTGAGATAAGATTTGACTATTTGAATGTTTAAATTGCAACGGTCACAGGTGGCACAAAGAGTCTCATCAATGGCTCAAAATAAGTCTTGATCTATTATTTAAAACATAGTTGTAGATTCTTTCTTTATCTTTATCTTGTATTTAAGATTGGATATGATCTGGACACATGAAATGATCTTTCAATGCCTTGAAAATTAACTTCCTTCATATTGGCCATTGAGGCTTAGCGCCGACCGTCAGATCTGTCTCTCATCTGATCTTTGCCTTTAACCGATCTTTAACCTTGGGCACCTGAAATATTTTGTATCTCTAAGTCTCTGGATCTTGGCTTTAACTCTGATTCCATTGGAAGATTTAGAGATACAAGCTATCTCTAAATCTCCAGATGTATTTCTTAACCCTTAGTCTATCCCGAGACTTGGAGATAGCCATTGATCTAATATTAATCCACTGTCTGCACATAATCTCAAGATATTTGTCTTGACTTAGGTTCTGTTTTGAGACTTAGTGTAGGACACTGATCTTGATCTTGATCAACAGTTGGTATTATATTTCACATGAATTGACCTTAACCCTAGTCTATTCCAAGATTTAGAGACAAGCTTATCTTTGAATATCCCAATATTTTCATTAACTCAAGTCAAGTCTCGAGATTCAGAGATACAAGCCATCTCTGAGTTGTTGAATGAATTTCTTAACCTTGATTTTATTCAAATATCTAGCGAAAACCACAAGATCAAGACTTGATCAACGACCAGCGCTGAATCTCTGAATGCAAACTCTGACTTTGACTTTATCTAGCGATTCAATGATAGTCCTTCGATCCATCTTCAATCAATGGATAGCGGTCTATCCAAAGAGACTCTACCTTAACTCTGATTCATTCTGAGATCACATGACTGAGCATATATTGCAATCTCCAATTCTTTGGCTAAACTCTGGCTTGATCAAGAGATCTGGCAACCACCGCAAGATTAGAACTTGATTAACAAATACGCTTATTCTCCAAATATTTCATGACTTTGACTTTAATTACGAGATCCAGTGCCAACCACACATCTTAAACTTGATCAACGATCCTCGCCAAGTTTTTGAATGATTTTATTAACCTCAAGTCTATTTAGATATTTAGCGACAAGGCAAAATGCAAACCCCATCCTGACTCTGGTTAGATTATGAAATTCAAAGATAAAGCTATCTATGAATCTCCAAATGAATTTCTTGACCCTTGGTTTACTCCAAGACTCAACGACATCCATAGGATCTAATCTGCATTGACAACTTGCGCTGAATCTCAAGATACTTTGTCTTGACTCTGATTTACTTGGAGATCAGGCGACCACTGCCCGATAAAAAATGCATCCACAGTTTGTGCTTGATCTCCAGATCATATTATTTTCCTTTATGAGATTAGGAGATAAAGGTCGCGCCAAGTCACTGAATGGATAAGAATATTCTATCTCGATTGCGAGATTAAGAAAGACATAAGAGGTTAAAGCACACATGGAAAATAAGAACTCAAGTGGCACAAAAAGTAACAAATAATTAGACCAGGCCACCAAAGAACTAGGGTTTAAGAGACTTAGGGCTTACAAGACATAAATAAGGGTTTAAAATGGGCCTAGATACATGCAGTGAAAAAGACAAAGACCAAGAATCATGAAAGAAACCTTTATAAGCTGGGCTCAACCCTTGTGGGAGCCACATTTACTCTACTTGTAGGCCAAAATTGGACAGGATGGGAAATTTGGGTAACATTTTTGGCAATTTCTGCTGAATGTTCGCCTACTAGACATATAAAAATAGTGGCCTATGACATTCCATGGGAAAGGAGTCTACATTAAGCACAAAAGAGACATGGGAAGTAGGAGAACTGAACTAGGAGGATGGAACAATGAATCAAAATAGGAAAAGAGATATATACAAGCAGAAACAACTAACTATGCAAAGCACTTTGAAGGAAACCGAGAAAAACTAACCTAATCTAAACTAACCAGTACATAAAACTAGTCAAACAAAACCATTCACTTGATGGTTAAAATAGCTACCCTACCTCATCAAGATATTTTCCATTGAATGTATAAGGATAACTAACAAGACATGAGGCGCAAGAAAGTATGGCAGAAAATATAGAATTGCCTCTTGAAAAATGTGGCCAAACTTGCTCACCTCAAATAAATCATAAGAGGACATTTCATTAAACTCTTCATGGGCCAATTATTTGATGGGGAAGCCTCTTGAGATGACATACTTGGAGCTTTCTTTGTTATTTTTGGAACCCTCATGGTTGTCCTGCATTATGAATAGCCATGTCAACTCCTCTTCCATGGTCAGGGGACTATCATCTTCAATTAAACAGGCTATGAGCTCATCAAAGCTATCAATTCTATGAAGGCCTTTAGGAACAACTGGTTTCCTATCATCAAGATCCACACACAAATTTTCCATGATGCACTCCAAATAATTTTCCCCAAGGTTTTTTTTAACTTATGCATATTGGAAAGCTTCCTCTTTAATTGCAAGTTCATGAACTAGTTTATCATCATAATGGTCTACTCCCTCCAACTATTGCAAAATTGCAGATATGGTCATGACCATATCTGCCTCATCCTGCTCAATAAAACTAGGCAACTCATCAAACAAAAACATAGCATATTTCTCCTTATCACTACCTTGTCGATTGCCACCTTTCTATTCTAATTGACCCTCAGCCATAGGTAATGGCATGTCTTCCTTGATTTCAACAAAAAAGGGACGCCCATTAAATAAATCAACCGAGAGCTCAGACTGAGTATCAATCTCCATTTCTTCACCTTGCTGTCCCAACTTGTTATAGTCATCACTCAACACTAATACCTCTAATCTTCTCTCTTCTTCACCATTTGAAAACTCATTCATCACAAGTTCTCATTCTGATGTCTGACTAGTATCCTTGAAAAGACTTGGCATCTGATAGCCAGAAGATGGAGTCCATGAAAGTTGCCATGGTAGCTCAGTATCTTGAGAGACCCGAGGGGTCTCTTGGGATAAACAAATGTCTTGAACAGACCGCTCTTGTAGAGTGGTGGACTGAAACTCCTCAAGTATAGGCTCTTGGAAGGAATGATTTCTCCTAAAACTTGGGAAGCTAAAATTAGAGGATTCAAATAGAGACATAGAAGGCATACCTTTTTTGAAGATTGGAAAATTGAAGACCATGTCCTCCAACTGCTGCTCCTTTGTAACAAGCTCTCTTTGATGGCTTTCTCCAATATCTTATTGTATTTCCATCTCAGGGAGACATGCTTGACAAGCTACTGCTTCTTGTTGCAATACATTTGAGTTTTATCCAACAGGAAACTCATAGTTCACAAAAATAGGTGAATAATATGGAGTTTCCTTCCCAAAGAATGGGTTTGAGAGATAGCCTGCTACTCGGGTATTTTGTGTTGGGACCATCTCCCTGACTGGATTGTAGGGATGAAATGACCTCTAATTGAAATTTTGTCTTTGACCTTGATAATTTTCTTGATATTGTGGTTTGCTTTACTGATAGGATTGTCCTTGAGCTTGGTACTGCTAGTTGAGACCTTGATTTTGTCCTTTCATATTAATCAACTCATTATTCATTAACTACAATAAGATCTTCATTTCTTGTAACTCTTAGGAAGGACTCACTTTTGATTCTTTACTGCTTGAACTAGCTTGAGGTGCTACTATAGTAGGTATAGGAGTGAATGGAGGAATATGTAAAGACATGTTGAGTTGAATAACATGGAAGATAGGCATGGGTGGCCTTGGGGATATCATACCAACTTGGATTAGATAATTTTATGCCTTAACAACTATATCAAAATCCTGAGGCAGTGAGGTACCTCCCAAAGACTGAATCATGACATATATATCACTATTCAAGCTTTCCAAGAAATATAGAGAAGCACAATTTGTTGAAGGCCTTATATTAATAGGAATCCTATTCCATGTCTTGAGGAATCTGCCATTAAAATATGTCATCTGTTCTTGAGGGGCTCTCTTGATAATTCAGAGTTGCTCTACTAGAGATAAAGAGTCTAATTTATCCTTAGAGTATTTGTTAAGGGATTCTCCAAGTCTGTCCCATGAATTAATGGAGCCAACTGCTAGAGTTCTAGAAACCATTCCAGGGCTTTACCCTTGAGGGAGGCTTCCAAAAACTTGGTGGCCACATCTTCCTCAGTGATATGATGTATACTACAGATGGTAGCCACATATTTTATATTCTCACAAGATGTTATTTGGCTTTCACCTGTGAAAATAGGTAAACTTTTTAGTGCTGCTAGAGGCACATCATAGTGTTGGGCAAAATTTAATGGACTATCTTGATTAAAGGGTACAAATGCAAATTATCTTGCCATAACATGGATCTATTTTTCTGATAAGCTTTATTAGGAATAGGTCTTCTTATTCTAACAGCAATGGAGTTGCCAGATATGCCTTGAAGAGAAACCTCTTTAGGTCAGTACTATGTAATCAACATATCAGAGATAACATAGTTTTGAAAGATAAACTTCTTTTGGGGTCCCACCAGGCGTGCCAGAACTGTTATATGCCAAATTTTCACCCTATTAAACTCATAAGTCTAATGATCTGGTATAACATGGGAATCACTTCCAGGTTGTGGGACCTTTGCTAACTGAAGTGAAACCTCCAGATTCTAGGCCTGTTCCTCTTGGATAATCACCTATTTCTCTCTTTAAACTGGAAAAGTAAACTTGGGAGGAAAAGGGATAGAAGGAGAACTGAAGGGAAATAAATAAAAACTTAATCTAAAAGGTGATACACCGAAAGTGACATGAATCACAACACAATGACCAAGAACTAGCATGAAATTCCTAAATAAGGACAAGTACAACTTCCTAGATAGGTTTGCAAAAAGTGTTTCATAGAGAGGTCCGAGATGAAACTATTCAAGGAAAGAAAAGATTTCACAAAAATAGCTTCAAGGAAGTAGACACAGATTATGACCTGCAAACAAACATCCACTCCAACAAATAGGCACATGAATGAGACAAGATAGAAAGGAATGAACAAAATTCACAAGACAATCTTTATCAATCACTCACAATAGTACACAAAGATGCAGAAAAGAAAGAAAACTTGAGATAACCGACAAATTTCTTCAATACTCAGTCAATATATCATGTTTCATAAAGAATCCCAAAACATATGAAAACTTGAGGGTAGGAAAAATGCCACAGAAAGTCTTGCATAAGCCTTGAAAAATTGAGAATTACAGACACATGAAAAGCTTGAGGACAGAGAAAATCTCATTGAAAACTCTTACATATTCTGAACCAATCTACAAAAGAACAAAAAAATGACTTATATACAACCTCCCCTAGCATATAGGCTTGGGAGTCAATCCATCTGATAAGATTGGACAAAATTAGGGTTACAATAGATATTCATTAAACAATGCAGGAACCCAAAAATCGTCTTGTCCATCCATTAATGCACTTGGAAAATATCTCAGAAGATTAGATATAGTCATGAAGATATCTCCCATCACAATAAATTTGACAGGGAAGTCAGCCTAATCCATCTACCTTGTTTGCAACTTGGAATACGTCGCCACTGCCATGAAACCTTGAGATAAGATTTGAATGTTTGAATGTTTAAATTACAATGGTCACATGGGGCGTGGAGAATCTCATCGATGGCTCAGAATAAGACTTGATCTCTTGTTTAAAACATAGTCATAGATTATTTCTTTATCTTTATCTTTATCTTGTCTTTAAGCTCGGATCTGATTTGGACACGTGTCACAATGTTGCAATGCCTTGAACATTAAATTCCTTCATCTTGGCCATTGAGGTTTAGCACCGACCGTCAGATCTGTCTCTCATCTGATCTTTGCCTTTAACCGGTCTTTAACCCTGGGCACTTCAAATCCTTTGTACCTCTAAGTCTCTGGATCTTGGCTTTAACTCTGGTTCCATTGTGAGATTCAGAGATACAATATATCTTTCAATCTCCATATGCATTTCTTAACCCTTAGTCTATCCCGAGACTTGGCGATAGCCATTCGATCTAATCTTAATCCACTATCTATGTGTAATCTCAAGATCTTTGGCTTGACTTAGGTTCTATTTCGAGACTTAGTGCAGGTCACCAATCTTGATCTTGATCAACGGTTGGTATTAGATTTCACATGACTTGACCTTAACCCCAGTCTATTACAAGATTCAAAGACAAGCTTATCTCTAAATCTCCCAGTGTTTTCATTAACTCAAGTCAAGTCTCGAGATTCAGAGATACAAGCTATCTCAGAGTCACTAAATGAATTTCTTAACCTTGATTTGATTTGGAGATCTAGCGACAACCACAAGATCAAGACTCGATCGATGGCTAGCGCTGAATCTCTGAATGCAAACTCTAACTTTGACTTTATCTAGCGATTCAATGATAGTCCTTCAATCCATCTTCAATCAACGACCATCGGTCTATCCCAAGAGACTCTACCTTAACTCTGATTTATTCTGAGATCACGTGACTGAGCATATCTCGCAATCTCTAAGTCTTTGGCTAAACTCTGGTTTGATCACGAGATCTGGCGACCATCGTAAGATTAGAACTTGATCAACGACCGTGCTTATTCTCCAGATCTTTCATGACTTTGACTTTAATTGTGAGATCCATCACCAACCACACATCTTAAACTTGATCAACGATCCTCGCCAAGTCTCTAAATGATTTTCTTAACCTCAAGTCTATTTGGAGATTCAACGACAAGGCAAAATGCAAACCCCATCCCGACTCTAGTTAGATTATGAGATTTAGAGATAAAGCTATCTCTGAATCTCCGAATGAATTTCTTGACCCTTGGTTTACTCCAAGTCTCAGTGACATCCATAGGATCTAATCTGCATTAACGGCTTGCACTGAATCTCGAGATCCTTTGTCTTGACTCTGATTTACTTGGAGATCAAGCGACCATCGCCCAATAAAAAATGCATCCACGATTTGCGTTTGATCTCTATATCATAAGAGCATATTCTTTTCCTTTACGATATCAGGAGATAAAGGCCGCGCCAAGTCGCTGAATGAATAAGTATATTCCCTCCCGATTGCGAGACTAAGAGATAAACATAAGAGGTTAAAGCGCACATGGCAAATAAGAACTTAAGTGGCACAAAAAGCAACAAAGAATTAGACTGGGCCACCAAAGAAATAGGGTTTAAGAGACTTAGGCTTTACAAGACATGAATAAGGGTTTAAACTGGGCCTAGAAACATGTAGAGAACAAGACAAAGACCAGGAATCAGACAAAAATGTTTACAAGTTGGGCTCAACCCTTGTGGGAGCCACATTTACTCCACTTGTAGGCCAAAATTGGATAGGATGGGAAATTTGGGTAACAATTACATTGCTGAATAAATCTAATGTTAGGATTTGAAAGCGAAAATGAAAAAGCAGTATAGGAACCTCCACCTTTGCAACTGGCTTAAGGGCCATTCTGTTACTTCTCTCGTCCTCAATCATTTTTTTCAAATGCCCATGCCAACGGTAAACTGCAAACATCCAAGACAACATTTGAAAATAACAAATCATCAAGTAATCTCCTAAAAGCAATGATTCATATATCAAACCAATTTGCATTTGAACTAGGAAATGATTCATTTCATTATATACTAATCTAAAATAGAGGCATCTAGAATAGGAAATGCTTCATTTCATTATATTCTAAGCTAAAGCAAAGAAATTTGAACTTAGGAAAAAGAAACAATTCATCACATAAAACCAAATGCAAACTGGAGGACAAATTCAACAAATTTGTTTTTGCAAGGAACAATGAACTGAACTGGGACATTTTAAGAATGCCATCACATGCATAACGTGGAAGCACACTCCAACCATTTGAACTGTTTGGAAAATGTCGCTTGGCCATGAAAACAACTGTCTAGAGTCCCAGACTGCTACATCTTCCAGCCTTGCACAACACTCGCCGTATTTTCAACTCAATTCAATTTTATCACAGAGAAAAAGAAAATACTTCTGGATAAAATGAAAATATCCAATCAAAAATTAGAAATAGAAATAGAAATTGAAATTTTCAATTTAATATAAAAATGCACAGGGACCATAGGATAAGTGCGATTGTTTAGAATTTGCACGGTTTCCAAGGAGTAGATTAATAGACCATAGTCACTCGAAAACATTGGTCCCCGCCTTTAAAAACCAGGGACTAATCATTGCTTAAGATAATGTATCAATGACTTATAGTCATTATAAAAAAGACAACTTGATCAAAATAAATCTAAAATATATATTTTTCATTATTACAATTATTCAAGCCTACAATATTAATTGAAAATATTAAAACATAACTTTATTTACGAATAAAAACTCTACCATTCTCCACAACCTTCCTCGCAGATGACATTAAATAATTCAATTCAAAACGGATCGAGCCTCACCGATGGAAAAGAAAGCTATACGAAAAAGGAATTCACCGTCTTTTTCATCAAACGAGATTCATATTCTTCAAACATTTAGACCGCGAACAGGGATTCATCTTCGCTGCTGCAACATTCGCAAACAACAACTAAAAGTTTAAGAAAAAGAAAAGAATGGCGTGCCTGCACGATCATAGCTGCGAAGAACACGAATGCAGCTCCCAGTGGTCTCTTTACAAAGACATCGATATGCCTCGGGTAATTCAAACTTACGTTCTAAATGTATTTTCTCTATTTCGAATTTCACGAACATCTTAGAAGCAATATAGAGAATCCTTCCCTACAGTCCTTTATTTGCTATACAATAAGTTTCGCCCTGTTCCGTCAACAGAGTTTCACTGTGTGATTCTCTCCTTTGCAAAATGAATTGTTTTCTCATTAAACCCTACCACAAGTTTTGGAAAATGGAATTCGTCCTGTGAAAATTCTGAAATTTATTTCACCCTATTTTGTAAGCTTGGGTTAAATTATGAACTACGTGAAGGACCCCAGTTTGGTCTTTTGGACTCAAATTCATAAGTATTTGGTTCTGAGCTTTTTGTTTATGTAAGAAGTTGGGGTGTTTACTGCAGGCTGATAAATGTTCAAACGCCTAAATTAAGTGGGTCGTGTGTCATGTACCGGGAGATTGGGTCGATTATAATTATGGACTGCCCTTAACATGGTACAGGGTAAGATGTGATGTATTAGTGGATTCTGGTGGCAGCAATGTTGGATGCAAATATGACAAGTACTGCAGCATCTGACAATGCAGCGCATGATTGAGACATCTAGAACTGAACGGTAATCATATCACGCCACGCAATCAAAAAATACCCATAATCGGGGCATCTAGGCGATTAATTCAATTTATATTGCCCTTTTTTATCGTAGGTTCTAACTGTCGAGTTTGCATAGATACTTATTTGTCGCTAAATCCAAAATTGCATATACTTTTGCCATAATTCCATTTAATTAGGTAGTTATATCAAGTTTCAGAGTCTTCCTTACTAACCACAGAGTATTCATCATTGCATTACAATTAATTATCTCTCTGTTCTAATAAAGAATGCAGAAAGGAAAATGCAAAATTTACTCATTCAATTGACAAGATTACCTTTAACAAAAGGGCTACAGGTATCAGTGTCATAAAATACACAACTATAGGAAATATTTCTAAATATTCTAAATGTATTGGTTCCATTTTATAGCATATTTCCAACAGCCAACTGTATTATGAATTTGATGGGAAAGCACGGTAGGGCGTTGGGAGACTGTTCTCCACAACTAAGACCAAGGGCGCGGAACATCCATCCAAGACAATTTGACCTGTTGGCCCACAAGCAAACCAACTTAGGGTGGTCTACTTAGTTGAGGGAACCTGTACTATTGCATCTTCCTACCACGTTTCCTTACTAATCTCATATACGATTCCTTGTAAAATTACTAATCTTATAATTCTTGTTAGACCATCTTCCACAACCAAGCCCAAAGGCATGGAATGAACCTTTAAGTCATTTGGCCCCATGGCTCACAAGCAAACCAACTTGGGTGGAGTAATTGATGAGGGAAGATCATTACTGCTGCATCTTCCTAACATTCATAAATAAATAATAAATATAATAATATTGCATACCGATCCCTATCTGTAATATTTTAGATTGATGTACTGTTTCTGAGTTCTATTCAAACCAGAATTGATCATTTAATTATTGTTGAATGATTGATATTTGTTTGAATGATGGATTGGTTGAATTCGGGGTTGATATATTGGTGAATGATGATTTGATAGATTAGTTTGCTGATTGATCGTTTCCTTGATTTGATAAGTGATGATTGCTTTTGTAGATTCATTAGTGATGATTGATAAGTGACTTGTGAATGATTGGAATTATCTCTTTTAAGTTTTTAACTCATGATTACAACATAAATTTGGCGGGCTATAGTTTTTAGGTGATCTATGTTGCCTTCTAGATCTTCTCATAGTTACTAGTCAAGAATTTTTTGCCATATTTGTACTTTGTTCTTCTTTGGAGTTTGTGCTAGATGAGCTTGGCTCTTCTTCTTCCAAACTATTATGTCCGCTATATTGTTCATTTTTAGATGTATCATGCTACTACAATTTCGATTGAAAATGCACCCTCTCCCTCTCACTCTCCTTCAATTGTTCTTCCATGAACAAGACTTGAAGTTCCTTGAATGAACATTCTTTCAGTACAAAACATTCAACGTTTTTGGATTCCAAAGCTTGTAGCCTTTAATATTCTCACCATAATCGATGAAAAGACATCATTTGGCCTCACAACCAAAGACCCTCAGATGTGTTACAAGTAGTTTTTTGCTAGTTCACATTTCATATGGTGTCCTATTGTCTAGCACATAACTAGGAGACTTGTTTTTGAATAGCATTGTTGCAAGGTGTGAACCCTTGGTCTCCTTGTGATGCGAAACCCGACGCTTGGGTTCACGACATGGCTTAATCGTCTCCCATGGATTCTATAAGTCTAGTGGTTGTATCGAGCATTAACAGGTTGATCTTTTGGTGCAACGCCAACCAACAATTGGTATGATTGCCTAGGTCACGGGTTGGAACCTCACGCTTGCGCTGGGGGGATTGTTGCAAGGTGTGCACCTTTGGTCTCCTTGTGATGTGCAATGTGGCGAAAGCCTGGATCAACATGGTTTAACCACCTCTTGTGGATTCTATAAGTCTAGTGGTTGTAGCAGTCATTAACAAGTCAATCTTTTGGTGCAACAACAACCAACATGCATATGGCATGACTTTAGCCAAAAACTATTGTCTTAGACCAACACTACTGAACATACTTTTGTCCTTGTCTTGCAAGGTTCCATTCAATCTCTTAGTCACTCTTATTTTGTTTAGTATAAGGTTTTATCTTTTGCTACACACAAATAGTGCGCTGAGCATACTTCTGCCCTTATCTGGGAAGGTTCCATTCAATCTCTTAGTCACTCTTATTTTGTTTAGTATAGGGTTTTATCTTTTGCTACGCTAGTTTATAGAATGTTTCAAAGTCTTTGGAGAAAAATTCATTGCTACTATCTACACTAAGCACCTTTATTTTTTGTTGGTATGCTATAAGGGATCTAAACTCATTATACTTGAGAAATACTTGAAACTTCTTTCCAAGGAAATACACCCAAGAGTACCCAGAATAATCCTTGGTGAATTATAAATAGTTTATAGACTTACCAATGGATTGGATATCCACAAGACCAAGCACATCACTATGTATCATTGGGGGCTTGGATTTGGGGACGAGCGACAGGGATGCTAGCAGAGTGGTGGTGGTGGGTTGGTGCTTGGGTGTAGTTGTGTATACCAACACCAACCCACCACCACCACTCTGCTAGCATCCCCGCCGCTCGTCCCCAAATCGAAGCCCCCAGTGATACATAATATAGGGGGTCACAACTTAGCGCGTTGGGTGCTTGGGTGTAGTTGCCATATGACCGTGGCAATCGTTAAAGCAAAAAAGAGCGCTGCTTGCTAGGGGCGACACAACAGTGGTTGGTGAAGTGGTGGGTGACGACCAACTTTGGCCGCATTGCGAGGTGCTAAAACCCTCTCGGTGGTGCGGTTGGTGCTTGTTAGAACTGTGGGCTGCGACGAATTGTGCTGAAGCACACCAAATCTCAATGAACCCAAAATA
>MU224103.1:1893229-1912914 GCA_018584345.1 Thuja plicata | reverse complement strand
TTCTCCTTTCTCTTCCTCTCTCTCACTTTCCCTCACTTTAACTCATACAAATGAAATAGAAGCCCTTTTAGGGTTATAACCAAGGCAAATAAGCAAACAAACAATAAAAAACTTTTGTGTTTTTTTTAATTTTTCAAGTCTTCACTTTAAGCTGCCGCGGCCGATTCACGACAGGGAAAATCGTCGATTCATGCGATTTTTGCAAGAAAAATGGGTAAAAATTGGCCGATTCCGATTCTGGCTCAAAAAAAAATCGGCTAGGTCGAGTCGGATTGCCGAATCGCCCGAATCGCCGCGATTCTCGTTACTCTGCTATTTATATATTTTTCTATCATGGGGGCTACTTAATCATTGTAAGGGCTATTATTGATTACATGCACCCTCATTGCCAATGGGCATCATATGCTTCTTTATGCAAATTATATGCACCCTCATTTCCAATGGGCATCATATGCTTTATTTACACATATTACAAACACCTTCGTTGCCAATGGGCATCATATGCTTCCTTTACACACAGTCCCTTGTTATGTTGACATTGTTTATTGTTTATGATCCTAACTGATTGGACTAGCAATTAATTGGGCTAGTTAATGAATTTTTTATTGCAATGTCATAATTTTAATGCAAGGTTGATCGAATCTTTAATTCTCTTCTATGCATCAGTATACCACTCAAGTGTCAAGGCACTTATATTAATGTTCAATTATAGCAGCGACTTATTCAATGCAATTTATGCTTCTTAGGCCTACTAAGGCCACTTGAAAATATTATGTTTGACCATTTTAAGGTGATAGCCGATTATATGGCGCATAGTTGAAAATCTCGGACTCAACAATTACTTGGCAGGCCCAAAATTTTTTAGAAACTCGGGACTTGGTGAAAAATTGGGGAAAAACTTGGCAAATTTTCAAACTTTTGAAAATACATAAATTTTAAAAAACATTCTTCAAAATTACACATATCACTAAAATTTTTGTAGAACATATTACTAATTTCCATCATATTCAAATCAAAATTAAAGTTTAATACATTTTGTATACCATAAAACAAGTCCAACTTCTAAATGACTTAGAATGCTGCTTCCACTAGCCATGTCATATTTATAAGTTGCCTCATCTAAAGAAATTTTAGCAAGTTGTGCCATAAAAACATCATATTCAGCATACTCAAGAGTCATGTCCAACTTCCTTATCACCCCTTCATTGTAATCAAGCTTCTTATGTGATGAGAGATCCTAATAATTAGTGGGATTTGCAGGGCAATGCCCCTTGTGGGGTTGAGTGGTAGCACCCTTCGTCCATTCCTTGTCACGATATAGGGTTGGGATTGAGGGACACAACCCTCATCACCAAGCCCGAATCTCGGCCTTCAAAACATCACAAATCTTCATGGTGCACACCATTTTCACAATTTTATCACTCAAGGAAAAATTAGGTATTTTGTACTTTTTTGTTTATAAAAATGATTCTTCTGTTTATCTTTGGATGGCCCTTTGGTCCACCTGGGTTTGTGTACCCAAAATTGTCGTAATTGTCACTAATCGCATGCCTGAAACACAAAAAGATTTTTAATATTAATTGAAGAAATAATTTTATAGCCCCATTTATGCAAGTATATAATATAAAATTGAGAGTTTTCAGTGAGTTTTAACCAAAATTGTTGAGTTTTGCAAAAAATTGTCGTTGGGTCTTTTAGGTGGTAATTCGATAGGGTTTTTGAATTGCAAGTGCTCTGCAAGTTTTCCAACTATGATAAGTTTGAACCCATTTGTTAGATTTGTTTTATGCTGAGTTGCCGGATTCGGACCTTGGACCTCAGGTCTGGGTCCGATTCGGGTCCGAATTCGCCCCCCGGTCCGTGCTGGATGTGATGTCCCCAAATTTGAGCAGATATTGGTAGTGGCTTTGTCAGCTCATTATCGTGCCCTCGTAAGTTGACGCCTGGTTTTGAGGGTCCCAGTTGACAGACTTGCTATTTTTACTAAGTTAGTTTGGTCAGTTTCTATTTCTGACAGGGCAGTATCGACAGTGGTCAATGCTCCAGACTATATTCAGTTTGTGTAGTTCTTTGGCTGGGGACTTACTATTTTTAGTAAGTCTATTTTTGGCAGTTGCCATTTTTGGCAATGCAGTGGGTGGCTCTGGCAGTTAGCCATCGCCTGCAGCGGATGTTGGATTTATTGCACGAGCTCATATTTATTAATTAATAATTAAAGTCATATTGTTATAATACTTTATTATAATAATGTTTTAGAATTTGATAATTAAAAGAGCTATGAACTGAAGCTCTTTTTGGGAAACTGTGGCCAAGGATGGATTATAAATATGAGCTCATTTCATTGGGATTGGCATTCGATTATTGATTAAACTTTTGACTTTGTGGCTCTTTGCCGGAAATTTTTGAATTGTGCCTTTGCTTAAGTATAAGGGTTTCTGAGTTCTTCTCTGCTGCAATTGTGCTGAGGTAAACAATTGTAAGATCTCTCTACTGTATTTCTGTGGCTAAGGAGAGAATTGACTTACGTCAAGTAGAGATTATTATTATCTGAGGAGTTTTGTGGATAATTAATTGGCACACTGAGAGTGCAATTAATTTTGATATTGTTATCATTGAACTGAGTCCTGCCTGAAAGAGGACGTTTATTGAAAGAGTTGAGAGTGGTTTTGAATTACAAACTCCTCCTGGGGTGGATCGATTTAGACTGAGGAAGCTATGTTTGAGAGGAGAGGAGTTTGCATCAATTCTGGGATGTATCGAAACACACAACAATAGCAGTGTGGATTATATTAAGACTGCGTATAAATTGGAAAATCGCATTCTCTGCAAATAGGCCAAGACTGCCGTTTCTGGGCAGCGAATTCATTGACGTGGGAGTGCTAACTGCTGGCCAAACGTGGAGCTTCCTGTCTGGCGTGCTGGAGTATCGATTCTCTAAATTGGAAAATCACATTCTTTGCAAATAGGCCAAGACTGCCGTTTCTGGGCAGCGAATTCATTGACGTGGGAGTGCTAACTGCTGGCCAAACGTAGAGCTTCCTGTCTGGCGTGCTGGAGTATCGAATTCAGCCATAATTGCAGGCTGCGTGGCTAGTGGGGGTAATTCGCGGGCCTCTAACTGCATACCAGTGGTGAACGTGGATGCTGGTTGGTTATTATCACAACACCAGACGTCTATACTGGCGAATATCAGGTTCCATATCATTGTTGCATTTACTGAATAATAAATAAATGTATTTTTTTTTCCAGAATCTATCAATAATAAATGTGCTGGAAATGATTGTGACTGTGGATTGAAAATTACAATCTGAAATTGATTATATAAAGGGGTGCCTTCTTGCAAAGTTATTATTTTGTAGTTGCAAAATCTATTAATTCATCGCAGAGCCAGGTTGGGCTCATTACTGTGGTATCAGAGCCAAGTTTCCTGCTAGCCTGCAGGGAAATCAGGTTCATTTATTATTATTATTATTTTTTAATTCAATTATGGCAGATGATAGGAGATTTATGCCCGGTAGGCATTACCATCAGAGAGGTCATTCACCCACACTAAATGAAGAGGATGCAGATATTCGGATTGGCACAGTGTTTGGTGGTGATGCTAATAATCCAGGTGGTTCAGCAGGTATTGCACGATCCACAACTGCTACTGAAGAAGATATAGACAGAGAGGCTAGGGAGACCTTCAGGAACCTAGCAGTAGGCCAGCATCATGTAGCTGATGTATTACATGAGCTTTCTGACACATTGAGACAGATCGTACTTTCGAGGGATCAGAGTAGGGAGAGATCACGTGATGCCTCCGTTGCATCACATAGATCACGGGTTGATGATAGGCACAGGGATTTTGAGCATAGAGCCCCGATATATGATAGAGCAGATAGGGCAGGTGACAGGGGAGATCAGTCTAGATCCCAGGAGCCCAAATTTGTGAGACCAGAGGCCGATGCAGTTAACACTGATGCTGAGGATGTCCCCTTTGCCGATGATATAGTCACTCACTGTGCTGAGTAGGATGCCCTTCCTCAGGCCTTGAAGCAGAATTTGAACTTTGACAAATATTTGACACAGAAACAGGAGCATTCGAGGGGAAGGCCAGCACAGGATAGACAGAGGATGGGGCAGAATGATTTGAGACACGTGGCTACCAAGATGATACTAGCACATTTCAATGGCAGCGGTAGGGTCACTGCTAGAGCTTGGATCCACAAGCTCGACACCTACCTCGCATTGCGTCCTATGACTGAGGACGCCATTAGATTTGCAGTTTTGCATTTAGATGGGACTTCGCATGATTGGTGGTACCATGGGCTTAGATCTTTACACCATGACCGGATTACTGTTTGTCAGGAGTTTGTGGACCGGTTGATTGAGCGTTTTGAGAAGAACCCAGAGGTCTACTTCAGAGAGTTGGCTCAGTTATGACAGACGCCTAGCTTAGAGGTTTTCATCAGTAAGTTTTAGCGTCTGTCAGTTATGGTGTATGACATTTCTAAGCGGAGGAGAGTGATGTTATTTTTGGAGGGGTTAGCAAAGCCACTCTGTGGATGGGTTAAGTCTTTGGACCCACCCACTTTACAGGAGGCGATGAAGAAGGCCCGAGATCTTGAGTCATCATCTCGGAGCAAGGGTGCCCCGAAGTCATCTGATCCTCCACCTGTTAATGAGGAGTCTCCATCCGTTGTTGAGGACAAGGGCAAGTCAATGGGGAGATTTGATGATGCTTCCAGAGAGGACCTGAGGAGAAGACAACTTTGCTTTTGGTGCAAGGGGCCTTTCTCTAAAGGTCATACTTGTGCTTTGAGGCCGAAAGGGGCAGTAAACCGTGACATGTGGGTTTACACGGATGAGATGGAGGAGTCATTGCAACAGCATGAGGAGGACAAAGATGATCCTACTGGGGATCGAGTCTATACCGTGATGAGTGTTTGTAACCTCATATTCGACTCACATGTTCAGGATTTACATCAGGTGCAGAGCTGGTCTGTACCTAAGATGGTTTGGTTGCAGGATGACTGGGTAGAGTTAGTGAAGTTTAGTATGGTGAATTCTCTTGTTGAGTCATCTTCTGGTGATGTCCAGATCTCCAGCTCATCAACGCAGGCACTTGGAATTATGATACAGGTTATGTTATTGGTGCTGCTGATGTCATGGGTTTACAGTTGGTTACGGGAAGGTGGGGATGTCACGTGCTTCTTATGGGATCCGGGTGGGTTCCAGTGAGATATTCGATTGCTTGAGGACAAGCAATTTTGGGGAGGGAGTACTGTGATGTCCCCAATTTTAGCAGGTATTGGCAGTGGCTTTGTCAGCTCATTATCGCGACTCTCGTAAGTTGACGCTTGGTTTTGAGGGTCCCAGTTGGCAGACTTGCTATTTTTAGTAAGTCTAAACTTACTATTTTTAGTAAGTCAGTTTGGTCAGTTTCTATTTCTGACAGGGCAGTATCAGCAGTGGTCATTGCTCTAGATTATATTCAGTTTGTGCAGTTCTTTAGCTGGGGACTTACTATTTTTAGTAAGTCTATTTTTGGTAGTGCAGTGGGTGGCTCTGGCAGTTAGTCGTCGCTTGCAGGGATGTTGGATTTATTGCACGAGCTCATATTTATTAATTAATAATTAAAGTCATATTGTTATAATACTTTATTATAATAATGTTTTAGAAGTTGATAATTAAAAGAGCTGTGAACTGAAACTCTTTTTGGGAAACTGTGGCCAAGGATGGATTATAAATATGAGCTCATTTCATTAGGATTGGCATTCAATTATTAATTAAACTTTTGACTTTGTGGCTCTGTGCCGAAAATTTCTGAATTGTGCCCTTGCTGAAGTATAAGGGTTTCTGAGTTCTTCTCTACTGCAATTGTGCTGAGGTAAACAATTGTAAGATCTCTCTACTGTATTTCTGTGGCTAAGGAGAGAATTGACTTACGTCTAGAGATTATTATTATCTGAGGAGTTTTGTGGATAATTAATTGGCACACTGAGAGTGCAATTAATTCTGATATTGTTATCATTGAACTGAGTCCTGCCTGAAAGAGGATGTTTATTGAAAGAGTTGAGAGTGGTTTCAAATTACAAACTCCTCCTGGGGTGGATCGATTTAGACTGAGGAGGCAATGTTTGAGAGGAGAGGAGTTTGCATCAATTCTGGGATGTATCGAAACACATAGCAATAGTAGCGTGGATTATATTAAGGCTGCATTTGAATTGGAAAATCGCATTCTCTGCAAATAGGCCAAGACTGCCATTTCTGGGCAACGAATTCATTGACGTGGGAATGCTAACTGCTGGCCAAACGTGGAGCTTCCTGTCTGGCGTGCTGGAGTATCGAATTCAACCATAATTGCAGGTTGCGTGACTAGTGGGGGTAATTCGCGGGCCTCTAACTGCATACCAGTGGTGAATGTGGATGCTGGTTGGTTATTGTCACAACACCATATGTCTATACTGGCGAATATCAGGTTCCATATCATTGTTGCATTTGCTGAATAATTAATAAATGTGTTTTTTTTCCAGAATCTATCAATAATAAATGTGCTGGAAATGATTGTGATTGTGGATTGAAAATTACAATCTGAAATTGATTATATAAAGGGGTACCTTCTTTCAAAGTTATTATTTTGTGGTTGCAAAATCTATTAATTCATCGCAGAGCCAGGTTGGGCTCATTACACTGGATCCGGGCAGGGTCCGGGTTTGGACCTTCGAGTCTTATTAGGCTCCATATAGAAGATGATGATGATGATGAAGAAGAAGAATATCAATAAATTATTAATCCATTAGTTGAACTTCAAACAATGATACTTGAACTGATGTTATTATTTAATTTTAATGTTTTGAATCTTTGAGATTTGGCATTCATCAATGATATCAAGCATCATAGATTCATACTATGAAATGATTTAGTTTTAGAATTATGTATATTTCTCTTATTTTTTGTACACACACACACACACACACACACGAACCCATACGAATCCTAATGGGATTTTTTTTTTCACGAATCCACGAACCGGATTCGTGAACCCGAATCCATCCCCGAACCCGAATCAGCAACTTAGGTTTTATGCTATTTCTTTTTCACCAAGAGGTAGGTTCTTATTTCCTTTTAAAGAAAATGTAAATATGCATGAAAAACCTTGGCAATTAGTAAATTAGAACTTGGGTGGTCATAGTCTTCATGCTTATGGATGAAGATGCATAATATGTAGTTTGACTTGAGAAGGGAGAAACTTGAAGATGATAGGAAGAGTAAATGCATAAAAAAAGAATAAAATTTTATTATCTATCAAATTTGATCATTACCAGTCATATTGAGTAATATTAACATGGACTCTATGTATAATATGCTATACACTTTGTGATCTGCTGTTAGTGTATTTGTGACATCTCCACAAAACACCTTGCTTTTCTTAAAATATTAGATTAGCCTTTGAAGACTCATTCAAGGAAAATATTTGAATTTCAAAAGGATATCCATTTCATTATTATATATATTGAAAAATCACCGATAAGACTTTTTTTTTGTTGATCTTATGTGTAATCTTTCTACACTGTAGATATCTACTGTTCTTAAGGGTATAGCTTCAAAACAATCAGAGTAATAAGCATGATAACTTTTTTTTAATGCTTGAGTAAACATTAAATTAATCACACAAATCATTGAAATTCCAACTACAAAAACGAACACAAGTATGCAGCACTTTTCACCTTGAAATTTTCTTTGCATTCCTTCCATGGTTTACAACGAAATCTCCACAACTGTCAACTACAGCTGCATGGAATCATTACACTATACTGAGTTATTGAACTTCTATTTTGAATGTATCTTTATACTATTCAGCTAAAAAATCTTATCTTCCAAAATAGAATTCTTATCTCACATAGGAGATGACTTGGAAGATGAGTCTAAATCATTAGTGGTTATCTAAACTTTATTAGACTTAGTTAACTAAATAAAAGACTTTCACTTTAATCACTAAAGTGAATTATAAAATATAAATAACTCAAACTACTTGTATGTTCACATTGAACTTGTGCAGAAGTTCTGAATTGAGCTAAAATCTCAAGACACATTCCTAGATGTCGTCATCTGTGTGGCTGATTAGAGGAATTGATTTAAACATAAATTAATGGATCAGCTGTTATGGGATCTATTTATGAGTGATGCTCTTCATGATAATGATTATTATATCCTATAATTGTTTCATGTTACTATAAAAGTTGTGATGGTTAATAACGAGCCTTTCTCTTAGATCATGTTATACTTGTAGGTGATGTGTTGTAGAGAGCTTAGGATGAGTTTTGATATTGTTCTTTTGTCAACAGGGGCATTTGGAGAGCAATGAGGGTGATTCAGAGCTAATAGTTTTTATACCGTAAGTAATTGAGTTTGTTCAACCAATGATTTTGTCCCAAATATGAAGGTTAGAATATTTTTTTCCCAATAGTGTTTGTGCTATACCCAGTACTTTTGATGCTAATAAGGATTTAATGTTTGTATTGTTTGTAGAGATAAAAGGGTTGTCATTAATATCCGTGTTGGGATCGCATGATACAATTTATAGCCATTCTTGTTATATTTGACATCTCAACCATAAATATTGCTTTCATTCCTTAATTAAAAATACGAATAGCATACTCAAACTTATGTTCTCATTTCCATTATCTGAAGCTATATTTATTTAGAATGTTTTTTATGTGATTTGGTTTTAATGATACATTTTGGGCACCTATAATGAAACAAGAATCCTAAACAATCTTCTGGACATGTTTTTAAAAATGGTGAACTTACATAAGCACATGCCAAAGTTCTAATTGAGAGGGGAAAAAGTATTTTTCGGTGTACTTCATAATGTTTAGGAAATTTACAATTTTTTTATTAGTACAAACCTTTTTTATTCTTTAGGATTTTGAGCTTTTTTGGGGGTTCATGGTGAAGAGATTCAAATGAACTCTACAAGAGCCAGCTCACCAACTCACATGATTTGAGGGTCAAACCAGTGGAACTGGAACAACAATCAATTGCCAACTAGGCTGCAGTTACACCAATCAATGAATCATACAACAAAAGGTAATGAAGAAGGGATGGGACTTGTTGTGAGGTTTTCACACCATTGCCCCATTGCAACTGGGGACCCCCTCGTTTCGCTCGTAGTTGTTAGATTTTCGCAGTTGAGGTGACAACTTAGAGCTCAAAAGGTTACGGAGTGGTCAAGTGATCAAGTTGTTGGGTTACAAAAGCAGATAGGAGTGCCAAGATTAAGGTTTCACTCGGTCAAGTTGCAATGGATGGAGAAAAAATTCCTAAGTGCATTAATATTTTAGCTAGTCAAATAGTCCAAAATATATTATAAAGGCATATTGTATGCATAATGACTTTAAAATCCTTATAAAAATTGTTTTTTCATACTTAAATGTGAAAAAATCTTATGAAAATCAAATTTTTTCTTATAAAATAGAATTTCCCCTTTAAAAATGCACAAAATCTCGATGGAAATAGAATTTCCCCTCAAAAAATGCATAAAATCTCGATGGAAATAGGATTTCCCCTCAAAAAATGCATAAAATCCGGATGGATGAAGAATTTCCCCTTGAAAAATCATGAAAATCCAGATAGGGATCAGTTTTCCCCTCTTGAGGAGATATTTGCGATGAAAAAACGAAGTGTTGGACCAATTTGTCCAGATGAGGGTCGAATTTCCCCTTCTGGATACCAAGAACAAGGAATAAAGTTAAGAGTCCAGATGCATATTGATTTTCCCCTTGGACTTTATACTTAGAAAATTTTAAGGGATTTACCTTGTTCAGATGGATATGGATTTTCCCCTTTGTCCCGATGAAGATGATTTTTCCACTATCCAACACTTTGAATATTTTAGAGCTCCAAAGACAGGAAGAGCTCGATGGAAGAGGAATTTCCCTTTGTCTAGATGAACATGAAATCTCCCCAAGTCCAGATGACGGTTGTTTTTCCCTTTGAGGGCCATTTTTGTCAAGTGAAAATGTCTTGGGATTATATTAGTCCCTATGAGGGTCGATTCTCCCCTCTATGGGCAAGGAAGATTATTTAAATGGGAACAAGGCAAATTTGAAGGATTATGGAGTCCCTAAGCTGGTCGATTTTCCCCTTGGTGAGGTAAAATGAAATAAAATGAATTTATAAAGGGGAATTAAATAGATTACCTCATACACAAGTTTCAAGGTGGTATTTTTTAATCCCACATTGGCTGTGTGTTGGAGTGTTCAACCCAAACCTCCTTTAAAAGAACTCCAACAGCAACAAATATAATGTGGAAATCAACTTCAGATTGGGAGTCAAGGCAAGAATCCAAGTGGAAAAGAAAGTGGCCAAGTCTGTAGTAAGCTACAGCCATCTTGAAGTCGGTTGGCAAGAGGAAAGGAGGTTCGAAGCTTCAAAAGTTATCCATGAAAATTGCTGTCAAGAGAGGCAACCTAAACACAATCAAAAGAGCATGAGCATTGATGTAAAAGGGGGTTTGATGACTTAAAATCTGAAAAATACCAAAGGCTGCGATTTTATTTGAAAAATCAGAAAAGGCAAATGGTGGTAACAATAGTACAAGGGACCAACTCCAACCTAAATCGCTGCATGCTAGAAGCAATCCAAGCATATCCAAGGGGTGGTAGGCATGAAGTCTGCAGATTAAAATATGAAAATTTCTCTGTAAGGGTCGATTTTGCAAAAAAAATTATTTGATATTTTTCCATCCGTCAAATCAACCCAAGATTGGTTGCAGGTTTATTAGAGGGCAAACATCTGAATTTCAAGGCCAAGCTGGAGCATCCAAGAGAGCTGAAAGTGCATTAGTTTTCATAGTCTGAAAATTTCCTAGAAGGGGCGATTTTTGCAAAAATCATAAAAAAATCCTAACTTGCCCAATCAATCCAGAATTTATTGCTGAGTGTAGGGGGATTAATCTTGCATCAAATCTGTGTTTTTGAGGGCAAAATCATTCATGGAAGGTATGTTTCAGAATTTGTCCTCAAATCAGAATTTCTCATGGTGGTAAAATGTGATTTAGTTCTCATGTTTGACCTATAATCTAATTTATAACTCATATTGGAACCTTTGATCATGAATTGAAATGCTTTTAAAATGGTGTTAGGACTGATCTAGGGATGTTTTCAGACTTATTATATGCAGTCCTCAGAAAATCAGAGTTTATACTTTTATGACAAAGTCTGGTATTTCCATTTTAAGGTTGATTTTTGGGCATCTAAAGGTAAAGTTTGTAAGATCTTGAAGTCTGATTTTACCTAATTGCAGACTTAGTCTGCAGACTAAGTCCTCAGACTTAGTTTTCAGACTTGTCTTCAGAATTTTGTTAAACTTTACGGCTTTAAAGATTCTGATTTTCTTTATAAGATTAAGGAAATTGGGAGTAAATTCGTTCATTATTGCATTGTCCTTAATTCCAAGTTCCATTTGCAGCCAATAGCTATAAATGTTCAAAGTCTTGGAATTAAGTCTTAGAGAAGTCTGAAATCAGTCCCTTTATTTAATCCATTACAAGATGCTAACTTCAAGCTTTGTACCAAGAATCATGTCCGTATCAAAGGCAGGGTAGTTGCAAAGAAGTGAACAAAAGAAGGTGGAAGACAAGTTCAAGCTCAAGGCCAAGGATAGCAATGAAGGAGGACTAACCTAAAGTGGTCAAGTTCAAAGGAGGACAACACTTCAAGATAATGCAGGGAAGCAAACGAGGACAAAAGAAGGATTCAACAATGCAATTACAACATGGATAATCCCCTAACAAGGCAAAAGGAGCTTAATACATTCAAGAAGGAGGCTTAGAGGATTGAAGATTAAGCCTTCATCAAGCAGGGATGTGGATAAGTCCAAATTTAAAAAACAAGGAGTCCATGGACAAGTTCAAGTTCAAGTTCAAGGACATTCATGTGTCCCTATGCAAGTCAAATTTCCACTTGATTAAATGCTTGAAGAATAAAGACTATCTTATAGGGAGATCATTTTGTCCCTATTCACATCAATTTTCCATAAGGATCAAGCATGATTCAATTCAAGGACAAGTTGTTAGGGACTCCAATTTGTCTCTATGAACGATCAAGGCTAGAGGGTTCCAAACCAAGGGGGTAGTGGATAAAGGTATCAAGGATGTCCCAAACAGTGGGAGAAGAAAACTGCACCACGTGGGGATGATCAAATTATGAAAAGTCTACAAGTGAGAAAGATAACCATCATCGAGGGTTCAAGGACATGAGGACTTACAAGTCCATGATCAATAGAGGGAAACCCATCACTTCAAGAAAATTGAGATATCAAGAGCAATTTCAAGGACAAGTTCAATGAGAGAATTTTCTAAAGAAAGAGAATGAAATTGAAACAAGGATCAAAGTGTTAATGTTTCATAGAAAAAATGAAGATAAACAATAAACAAGAATAATGAACAATAAGACGCAACATATACAACAATGAACACAGTGAATTATCCTGGAAAAACCCTCCAACTTGAGGGAGAAAAAATCCAGCCACAAATATATCATTTATATGTAATGAAAGAGTAGAAGACTGCTTTACAATATGCGCAAACACTAGGCTAAACTGAAGTGATGATCATAGCATTTAGCAATATGCAGATCATAATAATTCCTTAGTATCAATCTCTTAGAAAATAAAAGATATCAATCTCACACCATACAAATTCCTCCTCGAAGAATATATAAAATTGTCTTGACCCTTAATTGTCTTGGCATTACAAAGTGAAGACCCTTCGTTGTCTTGACCCTTCATTGCCTTGATGTTACAAAGAAGATGAAGTTATATTTTGAGTTGGCTTCAATAATATATTTATTTATTTTGAATACAGGAGAGAAAGATAACTCCCACAGCTATAATATCAACACTCCCTCTTAGCTAGGGAGGTATCTTTCCAGATATTCATGTCATGGAGTCTCTCAACTTGACACCTGCAATGACCACTCATTTGTGAAAGATAGTTTATCACGAAATCTCTCAACTTGATAATGTCATGGAGTCGCTCAACATGACACCCACAATGGCTACACCTATTTGTGAAAAATCGCATCTTAGTCTCAGAGATGTACAAGAGTTCATCACAGAGTCTCTCAACGTGATGTTGTCATGGAGTCTCTCAACATGACATCCACCATGGCTACTCCCCTGTGTGGAAGGAAACACATGTAGAAGTGTTCATCACAGAGTCTCTCAACGTGATATCGTCATGGAGTCTCTCAACATGACGCCCATCATGGTTGCTCCCATGTGTGGAAGGAAACACAAGTACAAGGGTACATCGCGATGTCTTTCAATGTGATGTCTTCATGGAGTCTCTCAAAATGACGTCTCTTCTCAGAGATGAAAAAGGGCTTGCACATCATATTTCTCCATCTCAGAGAAATATACACTATAAGGGATTTCACCTCATATTTACGTCTCAGATTTATATACACTACAATGAATCTTCATGATGAAGTGACTCCCTCTGAAATTTTAAGTACTAGCATCAACCTCTTGACCTCGTCGTCCAAGATTTCCTTTGAAGGTTTGTCAGACTCCCTCTGAATGTTAATTCGTCTTCTTCGAAGAAACTGATCGACTTTAGAATAAGAAACCTTTTGAATCAACTTTAGAGCTTGGCTCCTTCTGAGATGTCCCCATGGCAATTTCCGCAGAGCCTCCCTCCATAAGGACATGCCCATGATCTTCGCTAGCAAAGGATGCTCCTCGAGCTTGGCCACCTTGAGTTTTTCCCAATTCTCCCTAATAACACAATATTCACATCGTTATGCCTGGTGGGCAGACCAAGAAGATTTCAGAGTGAACGAGTGAAGCGAAGAGATCCTACTTCCTGAGCTGCAAATTCAAGGAGCTAATGTCTCCGCCTATGAGAGTACGAAGCACGCCCTTGAGGCATATCTTGATGCACTTGATGGAATCAACAACCTTAATAGGGACTTTGTCCATGGTGCCCTTCATCTCGTAGGTCTCGAAGAAGACAGGAGCATGCATGGCCTTCGTTACATCGACCATGACACCTGTAACCAGAGGGCCAATGCCTTCGCCCGGGATCAGAGTCACAACTTGAGGAGTTTCATCTCCAGGCCTTGACATGTATGTCACTCCTTGCGCTTGGTGTCTGCACAACTCTTTCAGGTACTTTACGACCTGTCGCGCCATGGTGCCCATTGCTGCACGTTTAAATCTTGCAAACGACTTCCACTTTATGCCATTAGATGCTTTGATTTGCAGTCTTTTCTCTTTTATGTGCTCTTTTGTTTACTATTCTTGTTCCAAAAAAACATTCGACTAGAAGAATTCCAACCATTGGGGCTGTCCTTGGGCAAAATCGATCCTGTTCCTTCCTCTGCGCTCTGTACAATTCCAGATGTCGCTATTCAAGTTTGAACACAAAAAGATAAATTTCCAGAGTATTTTATAACAGTTAAAGGTATTCCTGATCCCAGACTCATGTATTTTCCAGAAATCAAATTAACAAATAACAAATATTGATATATCCTTTTGCGTAGATATACAAATAACATATATTGATATATCCTTTCCAATAGACTCAACAAAGAGATGTATATGCACCCGGAGTTGTATTTCTTTAAAATACCAATAATGCCTGGGGTATTGACAACCGTGTCTGCATTAGTTCGATATACTGTGTGGAATGATTCCATCGTATTCCGCGAGACTTCTAGTGAAATCCCGTCCAACAATCTTCAACACACGCTATGTTTTTTATTGGTCTTTAATCCATCGTCTAGTCTTCTTCACTTGGTCTCCTTCGCAAACTACTTGCTGTCAGAATGCTGTGCACACCAAATGGCCACGATCCACGTTTCACATGTTGGAGTTGTTTTCTAAAGCCGTTGGATGTTTCATGTGCACCCCGTCTATCTACTTCCTCCCACGTTCCTTCCAGACTCTAAGCATCTGCCATCGAGGATGTAGAGTGTTGGTCGTGTGAAGGCACAAGAAGACAAATTGGCCCGTGGGACTCCTTTACGTGTCCACTCTGTTTTAACTTCTCCGTGCCACCCGTCTTCGTCAACAATGTAATCCCTCAAATTCGTCTTACTTTCTGAACTCTTCGTTCAATCTCCACTAGGTCAGAAATCTCTGACGAAAGGAAGCAATAATATTGCGTTACCTGCCACTGCAAACTTCAAATTCTTCAGCATGCCTGGTTCCCTCCACGAGACAATGTTTTATCGGCACCAATAGTTGGTTGTAGTATTCCCGTAAGGGAAACTACCTTATTTACACATAATAGTGTGTTATTTTAACACCATTATTATTCGAACAAACATCTCATAATTATTTAATATTAATTTGACTATTTAATTAATATTAAATAATTAGCTCCTTATTAACAAAAGCAAAATAATTAACCTTTATTTTGGGGACATGACAGTCTCCCCTGCCCCGTGTTGCTTGCCCACAAGCAACGGTAAATTCGGATGTGCCAAAATCTGCTCAGTTTCCCAAGTAGCGTCGTCCAAGGGAAAATCCTTCCATTTGATAAGATATTCCCGAATAGTGCGGTTACGCAGATGCCGGTCCCGCGTTTCGACAATTTTCTCAGGAATCATCGCAAGTTTCCCTTCCTCATCCAAGGGAGGTAAAGCTTCTGAAACTGTGACCTGCTGTCCTAAAGCCTTCTTGAGACAAGATACGTGAAACACATTGTGGATCCTGCTACCAACTGGTAAATCCAATTCATATGCAACCTCTCTAGTTTTGCCAACAATCTGATAAGGGCCATAAAACCGAGGCTTCAATTTCTCAGCCCCACTCTGTTTGAGAGATGACTGTCGGTAGGGCTGTAATCTGAGGTACACTAAATCACCAACCTCAAAACTCCGTTCCACCCTCTTCTTATCAACATAGAGCTTCTGCTGGTTTTGAGCACAATGTAAATTTTCCTTGAGGGTTTTCAAGATGTCCTGACACTCCTGAAGCCAATTTCGTGACTTGGGCACATTACTGTTATCAAAAGCAAAATCAACAAAGGATAAAGCATCATACCCATATAATGCCTTAAACAGTGTCATACCTATGGACATATGGAAAGTAGTATTATAGAAATACTCTCCCAAATGCAACCATCGAATCCAAGCCTTTTGATGCCCATCAACATAATTACGAAGGTAGCCTTCAATCCATTTGTTGACTATTTCTGTCTGACCATTTGTCTATGGATGGTAACTAGTGTTGTGATGCAATACTGTACCTGTCAACCTGAATATTTCTGCCCAAAAGTTACTTAAAAACCTGCTGTCTCGATCACTGATTATATTCTTTGGTAGACCATGTAAACGGAATACTTCCTTGAAAAACAATCCGGTAACTTGAACAGCTGTGAATTCTGTAGTGATAGCAAAGAAATGTGCAAATTTTGTTAGTCTGTCAACCACAACAAAAATACAATCTTTACCTTGAGCCCGTGGTAAACCAGTAATGAAATCCATTGATATACTTTCTCATTTCTGATCCGGATTAGGTAAAGGCTGCAATAACCCTACTGGATAAGAATGTTCTGCTTTATTCTGCTGACATGTGAACAGTGATACATTCCTTGACATATTGCAAAACGTTATTTTTGGGCCCTTTCCATGTGAATCTTTCACGGATGTGCCTGTAAGTTTTGAAATAACTTGGATGTCCTGCTAAAGGCAAATCATGAATTGTTTGTAAAATTCTCAATTTTAACTTAGACTCAGGTACTAAGAAGATTCTTTGTAGTAAATAATATCATTCACAACTTTGTACCTATCGTCCTGAACTTTCCCGTCCAATAAATCACAAGCAATTGAATTTTTAGAATATTCTACCAACAACAGAGATTTCCAATCAGCTGTTACCCCGGTTAAAGCATTTATTTTCGGCCTCCTAGACAAAGCATCAACCACAACATTGTTCTTACCCTTAACATATTCAATTTCAAAATCATAAGCTTGAATTTTACTGATCCACTTCTGTTGCCTATCATTCAAATCCTTCTGACCCAAGAAATATCTTAAACTATTATGATCAGTTCGCACAACAAATTTACCACTGACTAAATATTGTCTGGATTTAGCTAAAGCATGCATTATTGCTAACATTTCCTTATCATATATTGAGTATAATCTTTCAGCACTATTAAGTTTTCGACTTTCATAAGCTATAGGATGTTTATTTTGCATTAAGACTGCTCTTAGTCCTTCCCCAGATACATCACATTTTAATACAAAAGGTTGATTAAAATTAGGAAGTGCGAGTACAAGGCAAGAACTCATTACCGTCTTCAGTTTATGAAATACTTGTTCTGCTTCTTCAGTCCATCTGAATGCCCCCCTTTTTAGTAAGATTAGTCAATGGCGCACCAAGCCGGGAAAACCCTTTAATAAAATCTCCTATAATAACTGCATAGGCCAAAGAAACCTCTTAAAACTGAAAGATTCCGGGGAGGTGGCCAATCCAAAATGGCTCTAATCTTCTCCTAATGAACCTGCACACCTTTAGCATTGATCATGTCCTAAATAAAAAATTTCTGTCATACCAAATTCACATTTAGTTGCCTTTGCATAAAGCGACTGTGATTCCATTATACCCAAAATCTCATCAATATGTCTTAAGTGTTCCTCCCAAGTTTTGCTATAAATCAATATATCATCAAAGAAAACGAGCAAAAATTTCCTCAGTTGTTTGTTAAAAATATGATTCATACAAGACTGAAATGTAGCTGGAGCATTCGTCAGTCCAAAAGGCATAACCAAAAATTCATAGTGACCATAATGACAAGGGAAAGCGGTTTTATGAATATCCTGTTCCCTTAACTTAATCTGATGATGCCCTGATCTCAGATCAATTTTAGAAAATTACATAGCTCCATGTAATTCATCTAACAATTCTTCAATGCGGGGAATCAGATACCTATTTTTTATGGTCTTTTTATTGAGGACACGATAATCTATACACATGCGTAGGGTTCCATCTTTCTTTTTGACCAGCATCACTGAAGATGCAAATGGACTCGAACTAGGCCTAATGTGCCCCTTATCTAATAACTCCTTAATAGCTTTTTCTATTTCATCTTTGAAAGCCTTAGGATGCCTGTATGGAGTAGTAATGACTGGCTTTGCCCCTTCCTCCAGTTCAATAGTATGTTCAAAACCTCTATCCAGGGGTACTCCTGGGGGTATATCACTGAAAACCAATTTGTGTGAATCTAGTACTTGCAACAAATCATCTGAATAGTGCTTTGATTCGAAACTTGTTACCTTTGTAGAAATCAAGCATTGTGCTGACCACGCAGCCTCACCATGACGGAAAATAGCCTCCATCCTTTTAGCAGTAACAATCTTGGGACCACCATTTGACATTCCCCTGAGTATCACCTTTTGTCGATCAACCTTGAAAGAAAATTCCATGCGTTTGAAACTCTGAGAATATTTATCCAAGGTTTCCATCCACTAAATTCCTAACACAACGTTAGTATCCGCCAAATCAATCACATAAAAATCATCCGTGACTGTATAATTACCCAAGAGCAATACTTAACTGGGGAACCTTATGTGTAGTTACTAAATTAGTGCCACTTGCAACTTTCACATCAAAACCTTCATGTTTAACTATATGTAAACCTCGTTTCTTAACAAGAGCAGCGTTAATAAAATTATGAGTAGATCCACTATCTATCATAACAATAACCTGCTGACCCCATAACACCCCTCTTACCCTGAAAATGTTGTAATGAGGAATTCTTGTCATGGATGCTATTATACCACCTGCCTGTTTATTTTCCTGATCAGAAGCATAAACCTTTTGGGAACCTTCCATATTTGGATCTATATTTTCCTCGTCTTCATTATCTGATGTTACTTCAATGTAATGTATTTTTGCTTTGCCCAAACACCTATGACCTGGTTGCCATGACTCTTTACAACTTAAACACAATTTGCATCTCCTGAGTTCATCCCTTTCTTCTTTATCAAATCTGTGTTTTGGAAACGTTTCTTTGTTGGAAGGCTCTTTGTCTTTATCCAATTTTGGTTGAGAGCCTTTATTCCTGTTAAATATCTCAAGCTTATTATTCTATTTCAATTTAAACTGTTATGTATGCAGTGCTGAATATATATATATATATAAAATGTCAATTCTGTAAATATATAACTGTAGACTTGCTGTAGTCTATATTCAACACTTATTAATTTCGGTGTCTTTTAGAAGCAACCTGTCCACAGTATATATATAGGATGTAATGGATGAAAGGTCACGTCTATGATAGACGTGACTCCCACATCATATTACACATCTTGCGATAGTTAATAACCACGGTTTGTTAATACCGTCGACTTCATTCACGGTTTACATATTTCAATATCCCGTCGACAATGTTTATATGCTGATCACAATGTGAACATCAGAATTTATAATAACCCATCGATATTTATGATATGCTGATTAATCGGTATTAATACTTACGATAGATATATTATAATATCAATCGTTTAATGATATGAATCGACAATCAAGTCGATAGCTTATATTATAATTAATCATAATCATTATCATTATTATAATAATAATAATAATGATAATTATTATCATTGTTATATTATAATAATAATAAACTATATATATAATATATATAATAGATATTAATAATAATATATATTAATATTGAT
>MU224103.1:1863425-1890939 GCA_018584345.1 Thuja plicata | reverse complement strand
GATGATGAAATATAATTGTGGAACTATTCTATGCACAGATTTCCGCGGGGCCCATCATCCCTTCAAAATTATTGAAAATGGCACCATTGAAATTTAGAATAGAGAAAGATGGCTTGAGCGCACTCCAAAATGGTTTTTTTTTTTTTTACACAACGCAATGAACAAGGTGTATATCACAGAAGGATATGGAGAGACACAATAAAGTCTTCTCTTACTAATTCACCAGATCGAACAAAACATTGATCTTTAATCCCAGGTGCAGGTTCGCGGCCTATTTGAAAATGCTTGTAGAAACATCGGAGAATATCTAGATGAAAGAAGTTGCTCAATTTTAAACCATTTTAGAATTGTTGAAGCAATATTTGCAAAATGTCAAATTCGAATGAGAATGCAAAGCCAAAGCAGTGTTCTGATAGCACTAAAGTGATTAAGAGGAAGAACAATAAGGGAAGAACGTTGACTCTTCTAGAGCTTCTTATTGGTAAACAAGTGCTTCCACAGGTGTATGAGAAACACACTAAGCGATCTATCAACAATACTGAAAACTGCAAAGGCAGCTACAATGGCACACAGAATAAGAAGCTGAAGGAGAATGAAAACTTGAGCACTACCATCAGTGTGAAAGAGTCTTCATTCTGCAATGGGGATGACAAGTGGCACGTTCCAAAACACGGAAACCATCTTCGTTCTGCAACAGCGGGTAAAAACTCTAACATGACAAGCTACAATTCCAGTTGGAGGAATTTCGAGCCACACTCAAATAGTAGTGGGCATGAAAATTGGAACTTTGCAAAAGAAAAGGAGACAATCATCGGATTATAATATTGATCAGAGTTCTAGACCAAACCCTACATTGCACCCGATATGACATGTTCATCGAGAAATAACTATTCAGCGATCTCAGAGATCTGAACACCTCTGGCTGTAGATGCCAACATCTACTTCACACGATCACAACATACACCTCTGGCAATCTCATGAGCCTCCGCAGATCCAGTGAGTGTGGGTAGCGGCAACAACAATACACACAGTTGGGCCAACGCCTTCCACAACTACCAACAATCGCTTTTTGATATTCATGGTGGTCACATCCGACAATGACCAAGTGCACAGGAAAGTGATATGAGCTCGAGAGCAGAACTTGTATGCTATACCCATCATTGGCAGAATTATTTCCATTCATGCCCTGATCTTCCTTCAAGCGATTAAGCTCTACAGAGGAACATGGCTTTGATACCATGTTAAATATCTCAAGCTTATTATTCTATTTCAATTTAAACTGTTATGTATGCAGTGCTGAATATATATATATGTAAAATGTCAATTTTGTAAATATATAACTGTAGACTTGCTGTAGTCTGTATTCAACACTTATTAATTTCGGTGTCTTTTAGAAGCAACCTGTCCACAGTATATATATAGGATGTAATGGATGAAAGGTCACGTCTATGATAGACGTGACTCTCCAAGGAGTCATGCCTATCATAGGCATGACTATTCTTAACATCATATTACACATCTTGCGATAGTTAATAACCACGGTTTGTTAATACCGTAATACCGTCGACTTCATTCACGGTTTACATATTTTAATATCCCGTCGACAATGTTTATATGCTGATCACAATGTGAACATCAGAATTTATAATAACCCATCGATATTTATGATATGCTGATTAATCGATATTAATACTTACGATAGATATATTATAATATCAATCGTTTAATGATATGAATCGACAATCAAGTCGATAGCATATATTATAATTAATGATAATCATTATCATTATTATAATAATAATAATAATGATAATTATTATCATTGTTATATTATAATAATAATAAACTATATATATATAATATATATAATAGATATTAATAATAATATATATTAATATTGATATATAAATTATTAATATATATTATTATTATATCTATATATATATATATATATAGATATATCTCACAATTTATCTATTATTATAAAATCATTATTTTATCTGATCGATGCTATAAATATCAACAATTCCAATTTTTTCCTTTTGAGGAAGGTTCTAATTCCCTAGCCTTCTTAATTGCCATTTGTAGTGTGGTAGGGTTTAAAGACTTCACCCATCCTTTCAAAGAATCAGAAAGTCCAATGAAAATAACAATCTTGTGTCTCTCAGAAATTTTAGTGACAAGCACAACTAACTTTTCAAATTCTGTTATATATTGTTCAACTGCCCCTGTTTGTTTCAGTTGTGTTAATTCCTTTAAATGTAATTCAGGATCTTTGGAATCAAACCTATCAATGAGGCGTTCAATGAATTCCAGATATGTATCTACCAGATTATGGCCTAAGGTGACCTGCCCATGGTGCCACCATTGATGTGTTATTCCATCTAGATGTAATGCTGCATATTTAATAGCTTCATCCTCCATCATAGGGTTTAATTGGAAGTATGTGTCTAACCTTTGAACCCAAACCCTGATAGTTGTTTTGCCTGTGCCATCAAAATAAGGTACGGACATCTTCCCTATTTTCCACTGTAATTCACTATTGTAGTTTCTGCTCTTATGGGGTCTATGTCTCATCCTGACATCCATGTACTCTCTAAATGACATGTGAGATCTGAATTCTGCCCCGGCTGATTCTCAATCATTTAAAATTTCATTTTGTACCTCTCTAGCAGTAGGTTCATGTTCTAGATGCAAATTTCTAGGAGTAAAATTTGGCATGTAAGGTCTAGCCGTTGTTCTTTCAGGCTGATTGTTATTTACTGAACGATCATCCCTACCACCTTCACTTTGATTTAAATTTTGAGCCATGAATTGAGTCATCAGATTGGTCATAGTATTAATATTGTTTTGCATGTCCTGTTGACTTCTCATCAATGCAGCAATTAAATCCCTATTATTTTCTGGTTCCCCCATGTTATTGTCGTGTTAAAAAATTATCTCCTCTTCTATCTCAGTATGACTTTCCTCAATTTCAAATTGTGGGGTTGAACTAGATTGACTGGCCGGATTTCTATTTTGTCGTTCTCTGGTATTCCGGAAGTTGTAATGGCCTGATGACATATTCAACAGAACATTTTTGTTTTGTTTTGTTTTGGCAACACAAAATCTTAAACACCCTACAGGCTGGCAAGATTGAAAGCTTTGATACCACTGTACAATTCCAGATGTCGCTATTCAAGTTTGAACACAAAAAGATAAATTTCCAGAGTATTTTATAACAGTTAAAGGTATTCCTAATCCCAGACTCATGTATTTTCCAGAAATCAAATTAACAAATAACATATATTGATATATCCTTTCCAATAGACTCAACAAAGAGATGTATATGCACCTGGAGTTGTATTTCTTTAAAATACCAATAATGCCTGGGACGTATTGACAACTGTGTCTGCATTAGTTCGATATACCGCATGGAATGATTCCATCGTATTCCGCGAGACTTCTAGTGAAATCCCATCCAACAATCTTCAACACATGCTATGCTTTGTATTGGTCTTTAATCCGTCGTTTGGTCTTCTTCACTTGGTCTCCTTTGCAAATTACTTACTGTCAGAATGTTGTGCACACCAAATGGCCATGATCCACGTTTCACATGCTGGAGTTGTTTTCTAAAGCCGTTGGATGTTTCATGCGCACCCCGTCTATCTACTTCCACCCGCGTTCCTTCCAGACTCTAAGCGTCTGCCACCGAGGATGCAGAGTGTCAGTCGCGTGAAGGCACAAGAAGACAAATTGGCCTGTGGGACTCCTTTACGTGTCCACTCTGTTTTAACTTCTCTGTGCCAACCGTCTTCATTAGCAATGTAATCCCTCGAATTCGTCTTACTATCTGAACTCTTCGTTCAATCTCCACTAGGTCAGAAATCTCTGACGAAAGGAAGCAATAATATTGCGTTACCTGACACTGCAAAATTCAAATTCTTTAGCATGCCAGGTTCCTTTCACGAGACCAACTTTTATCGGCACCAATAGTTGGTTGTAGTATTCCCGTAAGGAAAACTACCTTATTTACACATAACAGTGTTATTTAAACACCATTATTATTTGAACAAACACCTCATAATTATTTAATATTAATTTGTCTATTTAATTAATATTAAATAATTAGCTCCTTTTTAACAAAAGCAAAATAATTAACCTTAATTTTGGGGACATGACACGCTCTTATAGCGTGACCCATTTTAGAGCTAGCTGTTTGAACAAGGTTGATACAACTGAGAGTACATCAAGGCTCTTTAGCGTTTGTCTGTAAATCATGTTGCTAAAAACTTCATGCACAATTAATCAGGAAATAAACCTGTCCATCACAACACATACAATCTTAACTGAAATGAATTATAAGCTCGAATTTGCAGAAACTGGTAGCAAGACAATATCATAAAATTATTGTGGTAAAAACTTGATATTATTAACAGAGATCGAATGATCTATATGTACAAAAGAATGGAACGATATTTCCTTAGGAAACGATCGTAAAGAATAGGAACATTTTATTCTAACTACAAAAAACTAAATATTAGAAACATTCTAATATTTAGAAGATATTTACAAATAGATAATAGATAACCATTAATAGCATATAAATATTAATTTACTACTCTGCCTTAATGGTTAATCTATCCACTACACCAAGCTGTTCTCTG
Organism: Thuja plicata; assembly: GCA_018584345.1. Taxonomy (NCBI): domain Eukaryota; kingdom Viridiplantae; phylum Streptophyta; class Pinopsida; order Cupressales; family Cupressaceae; genus Thuja; species Thuja plicata. The sequence continues at coordinate 1,886,293 of MU224103.1, read as the reverse complement.
AATTTGGAAAATTTGTTTGGACCAAGAGGCTTGGTGAGAATGTCCGCAGTCTGATCCACTGTAGGAACATACTGCAAATGTATTGTCCCGTCTTCAACCAATTGCCGAATATAGTGACAGTGAATATCTACATGCTTGGTTCTTTCATGGAAGACTGGATTCCGTGCTAACTTGATAACGAATAGAGGAACACTTTATGCTTTTATAACTTTGATATGAGGGAAAGCACAACAAACTAAGCAATGGGATAAAGTGCAATAACTTAAGTCACTTAAGTTACTTTTTAAAATAAAATGACTTAAGTCATAAAGTAACTTTTACAATCTCACTTTATAAAATAAAATGACTTAATTATAGAAAAGGAGTCCCAAATAAGAGCACCCATTGAAGCTTGTGACTGGAAGCCATTGGTCTATCCGAATGGGGAGATAGACTAATCAGGTGCCATAATGGCCTATCACGGAGAAGGGGACATTACAGTCCTCCCTGCTCGGGATCGCTTGCCCTCAAGCAATCTCAACACATGATGCTGCAGAATAGACTCACCCTCCCATGTGGCGTCCTCGATAGGTAAGTCCTTCCAGCGAATCAAATACTCTCTGATAGCTCTGTTCCGCAGTTTCCTTACTCTAACCTCAATCACTTCAGCAGGAACCAAAACCAATTTACCGTCCTCATCAAGCGCGAGTAATCCAACTGAAGGGACTATCTGCTGCCCAATCGCCTTCTTGAGGCAAGACACGTGAAATAAATTATGAATCCTACTGTCTTTCGGTAGCTCAAGCTCGTAAGCCACCTCACCAACCCTCCTGGAAATGCAATAAGGACCATAAAATCGGGGCTTGAGCTTTTCTAACCCACTCTTCTTTAGAGAACTCTGCCTGTACGGTTGAAGACGAAGGTAAACCATCCCCTAACTCAAAGCTCCGCTCTGTCCGATGTCAATCAACATTCATCTTTTGCTGATTCTGTGCCCTCTGAATGTTTTCTTTGAGAGACCTAAGAATATCTTGATGATCCTGTAACCAGTCTCTCGCAATCGGTGCCCTGCTGTCCTGTAGAGCCAAGTCTATAAATGATAGTGGCTCGCTGCCATAGAGAGCCCGAAACGGTGACATGCCAATGGTAATGTGATAGGTGGAGTTGTAGAAAAAATCCCCCAAATACAACCATTTAACTGACGCCCTTTGCTGCCCCGCTACATAATTCCGGAGATAACCTTCCACCCATTTGTTCACAATCTCCGTCTGGCCATCTGTTTGTGGGTGGTAACTGGTGCTGGGAATCAACTCGGTGCCTGCCAATCTAAACAACTCCTGCCAAAAGGTGCTGAGGAACTTACTGTCTCTGTTGCTCACAATGGTCTCGGAGAGACCATGCAGCCTAAAAATCTCTCGGAAGAATAATTCAGCTACCTGCTAAGTTGACCAATCTGCTGCGATAGCGAAGAAATGAGCGAACTTAGTAAGTCTGTCCACCACCACAAATATGCTATCCTTACCCTACACTCTTGGCAAACCAGTAATAAAATCCATCGAAATACCCTCCCACCTCTGAGCTGGAATGAGAAGGGGTTGCAATAAATCGGCCGGATGTTCGTGCTTGGACTTGTTCTACTGACAAGTCTGGCACTCTCTGACATGCTAAAGGACATCATCCTTAAGGCCCTTCCATGAGAACCTCTCTCTAACCTGCCTGTAAGTTTTGATAAACCTCGGATGTCCTGCTGTGGGCGCATCATGAACAACCTTCATTACCTTACCCTTAAGCTTAGAATCTGGCACTAGGTAGATCCTATCTTTATAGAAGATAATATCATCGATTACCTTGTACCTTTTATCCGGGAGCTGACCATCCAAAATCTGACAAGCTTGAGTATTCTTAGAATGCTCAACCAGCAAATGAGATTTCCAATCTGCGGAGATCTCTGATAAAGCACAACAAGCCGCTACTAGGGGTTCCTGGAAAGTGCATCAACAACAATGTTATTTTTACCTTTGACATACTCAATGTCAAAATCATATGCTTGGTTTTTACTGACCCACTTTTGTTGTCTTTCGTTCAACTCCTTCGGTTCCAAGAAGTAGCGCAGGCTATTGTGGTCTGTTTTGACTGTAAACTTGCCACCCACTAGATACTGTCTGAATTTAGCCAAGGCATGCATAATGGAAAGCATCTCCTTGTCATAAGTAGAATACAACCTCTCATTGTTCGTAAGCTTCCTGCTCTCGAATGCTATGGGATGTCTGTCTTGCATCAATACTGCACCAATCCCATTCCCTGAAGCATCGCACTCTAGAACAAATGGACGAGAGAAGTCCGAAAGTGCTAGAACCGGGCAAGTACTCATGACTGTCTTAAGTCTATCAAAGACTACCTCTGCCTCATCTGTCTACCTGAAAGCCCCTTTCCGAGTAAGATCGGTGAGGGGTGCTGCTGTCTGAGAGAATCCCTTTACGAACCTCCTGTAATAAGAACATAATCCAAGGAAACCCCTTAAATCTGACCCATTCCTCGGTGGTGGCTAGTCAAGAATTGCCTGTATTTTCTCCTGGTGAACCTTAACTCCATCTGCCTCTATCACATGTCCCAGGTAGAGAATCTCAGTCAATCCAAACTCGCACTTGGATTCTTTCGCAAACAAAGATTGACTCTCCATGATGCTACGAATCTCATCCAAGTGTTGTAAGTGCTCTTCCCATGTCTTGCTAAAGACCAAAATGTCATCAAAGAATACCAAGACACTTTTGCGCAACTGTTTTTTGAATATATGATTCATGCAAGACTGAAAAGTAGTAGGTGCATTAGTGAGCCCAAATGGCATCACTAGAAACTCATAGTGCCCGTAGTCACATATGAATGCTGTCTTATGAACATCCTCCTCACGGACACGTATCTGATGGTACCCCGATCGAAGATCTATCTTCGAAAAATATACTGCCCCATGTAGCTCATCTAACAACTCATCAATCCGGGGGATGGGATACCTGTTCTTAATGGTCCTCTTATTGAGTGCACGGTAATCAATACACATACGAAGAGTACCTTCCTTCTTCACCAAAACTACTGAAGAAGCAAAGAGGCTGGAACTGGGCCTGATGTGCCCCATATCTAGAAGTTCCTTTACGGTCTTCTCTATTTCTTCCTTATAGTGCCTGGGGTGATGATAAGGGGTAGTGATCATGGGCCTGGCGCCCTCCTCCATCTCAATGTTGTGCTCAAAACCTCTGTCTGGAGGTATACCTAGTGGGATGTCCTCAAAAACCCGTTTGTGCTTATCAAGCACATTCTGGATATCAATGTGAACCTGCTGCCCTGAATCTGGTGTGGGTTTAGAGGATATAAAACATTGGGCTGCCCACTCCATATTGCTATGCCTCATGATAGTCTCCATCCTGTGAGTCGATACTAACTTGGGCCTGCCATCTGGCATTTCCTTAAAAACAATCTGCTGATCACCCTGCATAAACTCCAACTGTTTCAACTTGTGATCAATAGTGTATCTTTCTAGGCTCTGTAACCACTGCATACCCAAGATAGCATCAATGCTATCCAAGTCAATGACGTAAAAATCAGCCTCTAGAAGATAATCCCCAAAGTGAATTGGGAGTCCAGAGATCTTCCCTGTAAAGCTCAACAAGTCTCCTCCGGCCACCTTAACCTCAAACTCGTGAATGCCATCTACATGTAATCTCCTCCTTGAGACCATACCTGTGCTTATAAAATTATGAGTGGCACCTGTATCCAACAGGCAAACGATTCTTTGTCCTCTAACCACTCCCTTCAAACGGAAAGGGTAACATGTGGGAATCCCTGAAAGGGATGCTAAAGTAATAAGGGGCTGCTCATGGGGGGCTTTCCTCTTCTTTTCTTCTACTGATTGCTCTTCCTGAGCCTCCTCATCGCTGTCCTCATCATCGCTGTCCTCATGCTGTTCGGATTCACCATCAAAAGCCACCTCAATGTAATGTATCTTGCCTTTCCCAAGGCACCTGTGGTCTGGAGTCCAAGGCTCCCTACATGTGAAGCATAATTTCCTCCTCAACTCGTTCCTGGTCTCAAAATCCAACCTAGGGGGCATACTTTTATTCTGATTTTTGTTCTTTTGGAAAGAAGAGGATCCCTTAAATGTTTTTTTAGGTGGCTGCAATATGGAAGAAGGTGAATCCAAGTCATGTGCTAATTTAATAGCGTCATCCAAGGTGTTTGGCTTGAGAACTCTCACCAAACCTCTGAATCTATCCTGTAGGCCCTTCATCACTTTCCTTTTCTCAGACATATCCGGAACCATGATGGAAATCCTCTGAAACTCATCAATATAGTGGTCCAAAGATCCACTCTGTCTCAGCTGGGCTAACTCCTTGTAATAAACTTCTATGTCTTTCCTGTCAAAGCGGGTAATCAGATTCGTGCTGAAGGTCTCATAAGAAGTAATCAGCCCATGATCCTGGGTGACAAGACCATGATGCCACCAGTCATATGCTGCTCCCTCTAAATGCATTGTGACAAACTTAATAACCTCTGTTTCTGACATGGGTTTGAGGGTCAGGAAGGTGTCTAGCTTGTGAAACAAAGTTCTCGCGGATGTCTTACCGCTGCCATCAAATGTAGGAAGAGTTAATTTATTCATTGCATGTTTTAAATCCCTGTTCTGACCCCTGAGTCTCCTATCCTACTGAGTCCTGCCGAATTCTCTCTTCTGAACCATGCACTGGGGAAAGGTCAAATCAACTTTGACATTATTTGGTAACATATCCCACTCATCATGCATGGTCATCACATTCTCTGGAAGAATGCCTGCTGCGTCAAGCGGTGCTACCTTTTCCCCTGCATTATTCTTTGCAAAGTTAGGCATAAGGGGCCTATCGGAAGTACGAGTGGGGGCCCTAGCTGCCTAGGTGATCCTGCTACACTGCCTCCACCACTGTGATGGCTCTGGGGTCCCCTGGATGTTACTATCAATTGTTGGATTACCCTTGTAAGCTGCTGTAATACAACAACAATATGATCATGTCTGTCTCGTATGGCCCTCAATGTTTCCCTAGCCTCTCTATTTGTCTCCTTAGCCATATTTGTACCCGGAATAACCTGTTCAAAAACAATCTCCTTGGCTGCTTCTGTATGATTGCTCTCTATGTCAACCTGTACTTGAAGATTTTGTCTGTTCCTGTTCAGCTTTGTTATGTCTAAAGCCGTATGATCTGTGCCTGCTATGCATGCCTGCTCAACATTGTTATTGCTGAACCCAACTGATAAACTGAAAACTAACCCACTAGGATAGCAAGATCAAAAGCTTTGATACCATTGTAATAATCCTAACTGGCTGTTACCAAAAGTTGACTGCAAAGTTTTTTGATAGCTGGAGTGATACTTGTCTAATTTTTTTATAACATATATGTATATCCTTCTCTCTGTTCAATTTCTCAATGTATGAAGAAAAACACATGAACAACAATTTCTACTATGCCTCTAATGCTGATAATCTTTCATCATATATTCAAAACTATTTAATGTATACAACGAAATTACAATACAAACATTCTCTTTTTCCCTCAATACAATGTCTAGAATGGATTCGAATTAAGAGCATGCACCTTATTCTTACACACCAGTAGGTGGTCGGTAGAAATCAGCAAGGTGACGTTGATAACTCACTGCTTGTCTGCCCTCCCGTCGGTTGTAGTTCATACAACACTGCTCTTGTATGTTCACAATGTTGCGTCGAGTCACTAGTCATGCCCGACGCACACCTTCCAACGCACGACGTCGAGTAACAGACGTTCTGCACCCACCAACACTCGGTGTCGGGAGCTACCACGCTAGGCTGTAGTGCAGTCATCACACCTAGCTCGACTGTGATGAAACACGGGCCGTTGAGTTATGGTTACCACCCAACACTGCCGTAATACGACTACCTTCCAGCTCGACCCTCAATGCAGTCCTTGCTGTGACAAATGTAAGCTTGGCTCCTAGCCTTCTCATATTCCAAAGACACGTCGAATCACCCCTGCAGTGGGTGCTCAACAATGGTGTCGACTGTGAATATGAATGCCACACCCGATAATTTCTAGGCTGTCGCCTCCCAGCAGTAGATATACGTGACAGAAGGGAAAATAACTCTCAACATTGTGAAACTCCTCCACAAGATCTCCACACAAAGCTGTAACCCGTTCGATATCTTATAGACCACAAAGCCACGTTTCACTGACCACTCAAATTCCAGAATGAGAACAACCTCCTTGCTGCGTGAGCAGTCTGTTGATTGCTAGTGTTTTGAAAATGAAATCGGTGACTTGCATAGCCAATGTTTAACTATTGTGCCCAAATTCTGAAAATATGTTTATTCACCTGCTTGCTATGGCTGAAACCCAGAATGCTTATCTAATAACACTAATTTCTGTACTTACACGTTAATCTCCAATGTGAAATCTGAATGACTCCACTCTTACCGAGATGTTGGGGCTACGTCCAACTCCTCAGATTTTCCTTAAGGGGTTCCGTCCTCAAGAAAATATAACCATTCACAAAGTAACCAAAAATTTGTTTTCCTTTTTGTTTATAATATTCATGGTGCTTTTCCCAAGGAGCACTTTATGCTTTTATAACCTCGATATGAGGTAAAGCACAACAAACTAAGCAATGTGGGATAAAGTGCAATAACTTAAGTCACTTTTTAAAATAAAATGACTTAAGTCATAAAGTAACTTTTATAATCTCACTTTATAAAATAAAGTGACTTAACTATAGAAAAGGGGTCCTGAATAATAAATATTCACTCACTAAAGCCTGTGACTGGCTGACCTCCTCTGAAAGAAGCCATTAGTCTATCCGGATGGGGAGATAGACTAATCAGGCGCCATAATGGTCTATCACGGAGAAGGGGACATTACACCTTCTTTGATCCTTACCTTCGTTGCAGACCAAAATTCCAGAAGTCTACCACTTCACTCATCGTCTTGGTGCTCAATTCGTCCTCCCGCCACTTGGCCATTAAAACTCCATTGAATTTGGTGTTAAAACAGGGCAGACTCATGGTTTTGAGGGACTCATTGGCAGGATTCCTTGAGTTGGAGGAGTTCCGCACATCGTCCTCTTTCAAATCCAAAATGCCCCCAACTTATCCCTTTCGTAATTCTGATTTTGGTCCAGGCTTAAACAACTTTGTTTGTCATCAAAACTAAGGCTTTTGCTTGGCGGATATTCACCTGGTAGAGGAATGCATGGTTGGGATTCCTCAAGAGAGAGGAATTCCAACCAGGCTAAACACTTAGTAATTCTGCTCTACAAACCCCAAAACATCACACGACTTCATGGTATCACTCTTTAATGTTCACTTCCTTCATTCAACACTTCGATTTTATTAAGGCCCTGGAGGTTTAGCTGGGCGACATATTGGGGAATAGAGGAACAAATGGAGGTGGGATTCTTCAAGAGAGAGGAATCCCTACATGTCCTTACTATGCTCAAATCTAGCTCTTCTTGATATGGAATCTACTTTTCAGAAAACAACATTTCACCTCCTCACTCGCTGACAACTTTCCAACCCTTTCTATTTGCATCAACACTTGAGATTTAGCTCGGCGGAAAATTGGAAGGTAGAGGAGTCTCATGGTCGAAATTCCTCTGAGAAGAGGAATCCAGACCAAAATTGATAGTGTTCAAAATCTTTTAAGGCCCAAGTCATTTAAAATACCTCAATTCGGTCTCCTTTCCCAAGCACTGAGACTCAACCACTTTACATTTCCCATCCCTGCCATCTGCTCTAACTTACCCACGAAGCATCATGAGCGTCATAAGAGGGGGGTTCCCATTTGCAATGGGGCGATGGTGTGATTAATTCACAACATGCAGTTAGGGCTTAATTATGTATTATGAATCAGTAATTGTTTCTTAATTTAACCTGATTTAAATGCATAGTGATGTATGTTAATCATTGGGCATTGACAACCTCTTAGTAAAGAACCTTACAAATTGCTATTTCTAGGTGCAATGCAAACCCTAGTTGAGAATTTTAGGGCAAATCAAGTAAAGTCCTAGTTGGGGACATTACAATTATCTTGCCCTTTTAGTTGCATTCAAGACTAACCTACAAGTACAAAGTGGAAGTACACAATTTTTATTTTTAAACACAAAAAAACTAAAATTCAACATAAATTTCTATAAATTAATGAACATAAATTTATCCTAAAATTCAATATAAATTATAATAAATATAAAGAGCATAAAATGTAAATTGACGAAGCTCCCACTCAAGTCTTCACGATAAGGTGCTTTGTAGCTGTCAATGCAATGACCAAATTATCCCAATATGGACTATCTGACACATTGAAATGAATGTTGTTGAAGTACCAAAAATCAGCACATGCCATATCTGCATGTTTGTGCATCTCCTTGTTCCACCCTGTAACTTCCCATGATGGTTGTGCTTGAGTTGTGTTTTTGGGGACAAAAAATCTCTGTGGCATGAGTTTAGGTTTTAGCATTATTGTATATTCATCTGAAAATGGGAAGCATTCAAATTTTATAGGGTCTTTTCTAATGCTTTAGGCTTTTTGTGTTGCTGCCGACGAGTTTTAAACAAAAACTTTTTAAAAAATTGGGGAATACTCACCAGAATATCCGAGTAAAACTTGTGAAGACCCGTTTTTAATTTTACTCAGCATCCCATCTATGGATGAAACCCTACCAGAAAAATTGCACTGTATGAGATTTTTAGTTATGTTTTAGGACATGGGGAAATCATGGATTTTTAAATTCTTGAACATGTCAAAGATTGTAGGCTTGCAAAAATTTGCATGCCTCACCAATTAAAGTTGCTGCCATAATTTGATAAAGATAGGGATTTTGAGTGAGTTTGATTTTGATATAAGTATCCTAGGTGAAAATTCCTCACCATGTGGGCCAAGGCATGAGTTGTAGCAATATGAGGACCTATTTTGTTTTCAATTTATTTTACTAATATGCCTATTGTTGGACATTTTGTACCGGTTGGTTTATTTGCTTTTTTTTTAAAATTTGAAAGAAGTTGAGGACATGTGGTCCACTTCCATATATAATAGTATTAAAATAAGAATCACATCAGCCCTCTAACATGGGTGCATCTAGAGGTCCTTCGACTAGGGAAAATCACTAAAGATGGACCAATCCGGGCCAAAACAAAAAAGGTTTACTATTGCTACTTATGGTAACAAAATCTACATTATATGGAACTCAATACTCCACCTAAGCAAAAGGCCGAACAATACCTCCCAGCCCATATGGCTGAAAAAATTTAGATTCCACATTTTTACCCTTCCTAGAGGACCTCAAAGTCATATGATTGTGTGGAGTTTGTTTACTACTCTTTACTTCTGTCCATCCTTGGTGTTTTGGCTGGCAACTCTCGACATCTAGACTTTCATCGCTGTCTGTCCCGTCCAAAAACTCCTTTAAAGCTAGAGATGAAAATCGTTTGCGTGCTAAGATTGGGAAAGATCACACAACAGATTCCAAGGTTCCTTTCGTGTCAGGTCTTGACGGTGGATAAGCTCAATGGTAAATGCGATTTATTGTTAATCACAAGGGGCCTTACGTTTGCATTTACTCAAGTTGACTTCAAGTGGTATTGGATGTGGGAGCTTGCGAATGGTATTGCAATGAAGTACTATTTTTTGGATTTTCAGAATATGCGGAAAGCAAATAGGAAGGGTTTAGAAATTCTAGTCTACTCCTAAGGGGAATGAGAACAACGAATACTGCTTTGCTGGACAAATTCCAGAATAATCGAGCTCCGCTTCACAAAGATAAACTACAACTACACGTGAACTGGTGCAATCTTCAAGGGGTTATGCAAATGATTTCCATATCACAACAAACACCATTAAACGGACAATGCACGTTGAATGATAGAAGTTAAGCATATATAAAAGTGGGTTTAGGTTAACTTTGCACAACGACTTACAATCAACAAATCGTCAAAAGTATGAACCAAAGAATTCATCAAAACACCATTGCATTCTCCATTGAAATCACAATGCTTTATCTAAACAATCTAATCTAAAATGAGGCAATAAGAGAACAAGCAAGCACTAAGACACGTCAAATGATCACCAAACTTCAATGAAAATTCTATTGTCTCAATAGCTCATAGCAGCAATCTCAGAATTCCACTGCTTATAAATGAGAAATGAAGCCTTTATATAGGTCCTTGAATACAATGGGTGGACCGGATCAAAACAGTAACCGATGGCCCAAATTTTGCCACCTCAGCGCTAATTAGGGTTAGGGAAAGGAAAAGGAATCTACATTAATGTAAGGGTCCACATGGATCAATCAAGAGGAATCAACCATCTTAGTGGGTAATAAATGCCCATTATGCTTGCTCATTCAGCAAGAGAGGGGCAAGATGAATTCCCACTATGCAATATAAATGCTCTGTCTTCTCGGAATAGCCAATCATTTATTATTTTTCCCTTGGCACAAAGAATCTAGACCTGTCAATCTAGGAAGGTGATTGAGCGCTATTCTTGTTGACCATTTTGTCATTGTTGGAGTCTTTCATACTTGAATTGGATCTCAGGAACTTGAATATCTGGAATTGGAACTCTTCCTCCTTGTTTTTTCCTGACTGGGATCTTTGGATTTTCCGGAGGAACTTCAGGGTGTTTTACTCTTCCTTCATTTATACTTGAACTTTGATCTTCGAACGTTGAACGCCTTAAACTGGATTGCTTGAAACTTGGATGTCTTCAACACTATAACTGTCGCCCTTGATCATGCGGAACCGAAATTCTTCCTCTTGCAAAATGAAATAATTGACATAAGAATCATGCAAGAAATTTAAAATACAACAAAAACTCTTACATGTTTTCTCTCTTTGAAAATCCTTTCTCTCATTTAAAATTTCTTGCGCCTTCTTCGTCTGTCTCTCAAAGCTACTTGTTATGCCCTTTTCCTTGTTCAAAGATTCTTTTCTCAACATTTATCTTCATTGGGTACATTTTCATCTTGGGTGCGAATTTAAAGGGGGTGGAATTTCCTCACTTAGGCAATTCAGTTATATCTAATATTTTATAAATATTGGACATTTGAAATTCAAATTTATCTGCCAAAATAAGTCCAATATCAATTTTGATCCATTTTCGCCATTTTTCAATCTTGATTTGAATTTCTTCACCCGTTGACCATTTCAACCATTGGATCCAACACTTAATTTATTTCTAATGGTTTAACTAAATATTGGAAACAAAATCCCAAAATTTAATTATTTTCAACAATAATTCAAAAAAGTTCTAATTTTGATCCATTTCTTAAACCCGCCATACCTGCATCTCCTTTTGTTTTCCACATCTAATGAATTTGCCATTGCAATGGGTCTAGATTATTCATTATTTTGGGATATATTTGCATTATTTTCAACACTTTGTAGAATTTTAATATCCCAAAATAATGCCTCATGATATTCTCATTAGGTTTCCAATACACCTTATCGTGGAAATCCGACTAATCAAATCACAACCGTTAAAACAAATTATCTCCGTTATCATCATCACTTCAAACACATACCTCTCATTTCTTTCAACCTTGTAATTCCTGTGGACATATAAATTTTCAAATTTCTATCTTCCTCATAACACTACTTCGAACACACCTTTAGTGAAAAAATAAACTTCTTTACAAAGCACTTTATTCCAATATTATCATTTCCACCACTTGAAATATTAATTTCCCGACACCAATGAATAATTCTCGGATTCATATTAGAAGGGAATTTCCTTTTATACTTTGCACATGTAGACTTCTTGTGGGCTCTCCTAAAAGAATTCCCTCACTTTAATCAAAGAAAAAATGTGCTAGGTGCGCATGAAAGTACGTGATTCCTTTGTCTATATCAAATTTGGGCCTAGCGCATTCCTGACTTCACCGAGGACTTTCTTTATGAAACTTTCCATGGCCCTTTGACGCTATAATGGATTCTCATCTCTCACATTTTCCTTCACCTTATGCACAATTGCGTTATTATCAAATCCTTCAGTTAATTTAAAAAAGAATCTTTGACTACGTTGAATGAGCGCCCTGGGCGTGTTTCACCTTCCCTGTGGATTAATCTTTTTCAACATTTCTTAAAATTATGGAATTTGCGCGTTTTGGGGAGCCAATGGATTACTTCTTTTAAAGTTTCCTTTATTCATGTCAAAATGCGGGTTACTAATATATTATTTCCTCTTAAAGTATTCCCTCACCCATGCTGTTTCGCGTTGGGCGTCCACGATTGATTGTCTTTCATACCTAATTACTTTTAATAATGCACTTAGCGCTCCAAAATTGGGAGGCAGCATATAAAGTGCTCTGTTGACATTTTCCTTCAAACTTCTTCCATGTTTCCATGTATTTTGTGCTCACGGTACATTTTGTAGCTTCCACCGTGGATGTTCGTACAAACTTTCATCATTATAGCTATTTCGCGCTTGGGCACGATTTCCTCCATATCGTGGACAATTTCCCTGACTTTGAACTTTCCTTTACTGAGTTAACTTTGCACTGGAACGGGATTTGGGGTATGTGAGGGATTGACACTTTTAAAACATTCCTTTACATTCGTCAGAACGTGCTGGGCGCGTTTTTAGGCATGTTGTGGAATTTTTTACTATTCAAAACTTATTCCTTCACCCATCACAACATACATTATGATGTGATTGTGGAGTCCTTGAGGATTATTTCTTTGTCCATATTCCATAACCAAGTCTATCCCACGCTTGGATGCGTTTTCTACTCCTTTGCAGACTCTTGTCTTTTGCATGATTCCATGAGTGAGGTGGAATCGCACTTGGCGTGAATTTAGGCTCTCCATTGACATCTTTTGTCTTGTGTATTTGTGTGCCTATGAGTGTCTTCAATATGGTGAAGGAATTATGTGGCTGGGCCATTCAAACTTTTCTATTTCAGAATATCCTTGTCTCCTCTCAATCCTTTCATCTTTGTAATGAGCCCAACCTGGGTCTGCTGATAATTCAACTTGATTTTGCACAAAGATAACAATTTCTAGCAAGACTCCTTTATTTAAATATTCAAATCCAATTTGAAATTTCTCAGCCAGCCATACACAATTATTTCAATTGCTTATTTGGTGAAATTCGAAAATTACATTCAACGAATTTTTCAAACATGTAATGAGCCTGCCTGGCCCTTGGCTAAATTTCAAAATTCACATGCACTTTCTCCAATAACAATTCTAACTCCCTTGGACAAATCAGAATATACTTTTTTATTTTTTCAAAATATAAAATTAAGGAACTAAATAACATTAATCAAATTAAGCTCATGCAAAATCTCAAATCAAATGCTGATTAAATGTGTCTGTAAATACCATTTTATTCTTTGTGTATAATCAAAGCAGAATGCCTCCTTGGAAATAACATGACACCAACTCACAAATGCTACTATGTTAGCTTGCCGCGGATTACCAAAAACCTCCGTCAACTCAGAGCTGGCTGCGATCTGCTTCTTCCTTTCCCGCAATGTCACTACCCTCCACACGGCATTGGGTCTGATGTGTGGTAGATAGTATTGGCTGCTGTGATAACCATTACACTCCCAACCGTAACCCGTGTTGTGAACAATTCCTTTCACACGTTGCCTGTATGACCCGCAATCAATGCTATCCAATTTCAAACACAGCCTTCTCTTGTATTAGTGTAACCACAAGAATGATGCAATCTCATGCAGCAGCTGCTATCTTAGCACAATTCACTGGACACTATAGTCCCATTCAAAGTGCTGGAACTACAAATCGAAATCTCAATTTTGAAAGCACAAATTCTTCATACCCTTAACCAGTATCGCTTCCAAAATTTTATTCAAATGCATCAGATCATAACATGAATTCTAGAATTAATTGCACTCTCAGTGTGCCAATTAATTATTAAACAAACTCCTCAGTCACAGTATAAATAGTAAGGAATATACAACCAATTACTATACCTCAACAGTAATTGCTTCACAATCTTCAGAATATCTACAATACTTCAGCTATAGATGTCAAACCCTTATACTTCAGCAAGGGCACCAGAACAAAGAACTCAGAAACAAAGACACCAGACAAAATAAGTTTATCAAATAATCGGATGCCAATCCCAATGAAATGAGCTCATATTTATAATCCATCCTTGGCCACAGTTTCCCAAAAAGAGCTTCAGTTCACAGCTCTTTAAAATAACAACTTCTAACTTATTATAATAATAAAGTATTATTATAATAATGTGGCTTTATTATTAATTAATATTTTATAAATATTAATTAATAACTATTATTTAATAAATATGAACTTATGCGATAAATCCTGCATCCACTGCTGATCAGGCCAGACTGACATAGCCATCCACTGCACTGCCAAAAATAGCAACTGCCAAAAATAGACTTAGTATAAATAGTAAGTCCCCAACCAAGGAAACTGCACACTGAATACTGGTTTGAAACACTAACCAATGTCCATACCACCCTGCCAGGAATAGAAACTGACCAATTGACTTATTAAAAATAGTAAGTCCAGACTTACTAAAAATAGCAAGTCTGCCAACTGGGACCCTCAAAACCAGGCATCAACTTACGAGGGTCGCGATGATGAGCTGAACAAGCCCTACCAATACCTGCTAAAAATGGGGTCATCACAATCTTTGATGTAGATCATCATGGCCTACATGGTTTGAAGGTTCCATCTTGGACAAAAAATTTCTACATATCCCTTCACTCTTGTTGTTTCGCGCCTTGAGTGTGATTGGGGCTGGTAGCGAACTATTTCCCATTTGCATCTTTGTTAGATGCATGAAGACCGGGCCTCTGCGCATTTTTTTATCTCATGTGAATTCCATAGTGTAGGCAGGATTCTTGCTTTGGCATATTTCAATCATTGAACAAACTTTCTTTGTCGTGTTGTAGTTTTGCACTACCAGACTTGTTTAAAACACCCGCTCCCATTCCTTATGCATTAAGCCCCTCACCCGTGGAAATTAAAAACCATTCCTTCGGTTTATTAAAATTGCGGTTGAGCGTGTGTGTGGCCCACCTGTGGACATTCCCAGCAGCGAAATATTTCTTCACTTTAGATAAATCTCGCTCGGGCATGTTTTTGCCTTGTGCGTGGATTTTTTTGTTTTTTGTTGCAAAGTTCCATCATTGTGCTCAATATGCGGTTGAGCACAATTTCAGGGTGGTTGTGGATTTTTATACATTCCCTCACCACAGTTATTTTGCAATGGAGCGCGACTCTGCTTACTTGGCGGATAATTTGTTACTTCAACACATTCCTTCACTAATGTTAAATCGCGCTTGAGTGCATTTTCGAGGGGGCTGTGGATTTATTTTTCTTTTTGAATGCTCCATTGATTGCGTTGACTCGTGCTCAGGCGCGATTTGAAGGTTTTGGGGGATTGTTTCACTTTAAACGTTCCTCTATTACTCCATTTTAGTGCTTGGACTTTTGGGCTTCCGCAGTGGATTCATTTCGAAATGCCTCCTTGATGAGCTTGGAAAATGGGCGCAGTTCTGGTTCCTGCCGTGGATCATATTTCCATTCACAATATGCAATGATTCTTGCGAATATGTGCTCTGTGTTTTGGTATCCAAAGAACTATCTTAAAATTCTGGCTTGAATTGCCCTATTGACATTCTTCAAATTTGATTGGGGATCCTCTGTTGAAATTCTTACACAGTGCATTGAAATTGTGTAGGGGTTTGAGAGGCGACATAGGCCGCATTTTTTTTTACTTCAAACTCCTTCCACGGTCCCTTAGCTTGATTTCGGATAGGGCCTGTCCAGGAGCTAACCTCTAAGCTTATGATCGAGTGCCAAAGGACACACATGGGGCTTCAATTCTCCGTCATGTAACATCTGCGCACGAGCGTACTTGAGCTTCTACTGCGAACATTCATGCTTAGGCGGGATTCTTCCATAACGCTTGCAGATTAGCGCCTTGAGCGCATTTGGACACAAATGGTGGATCAATTTCTTGGAATCACTCCTCCATCCTATGGGTCTTGCGCTGGGCATGTGTGGAGGTGTCCCGCATATTCCTTTCCTTAAGGCAACTTTCTTCATCTTCTCGAAACTGCGCCTAGTAAAAATTCACGGGTTGATTCTTTCCTTTGGGAAGTTTCACGCATTTCCTTCTTCGAACAAGAATGTGCTAATGAATTCCCCTAGTAATTGGTGACATGTTTGATGCTTTGAAAAGAGCCACTCCTCTTTTTTTTGCGCAGATCCGGTGTTGTGGAGGGTTCCATCCTCGAATTAATCTTGAACTCTTGTGCTTGCGGGCCTTTAGCAGGTTAAGGAGAATTGAAGTATTCCTATGATTGCGAAGCACTAGCGCTACCATCACATTTGGTGGTATTTTGCAAATTCAAATACCACTTCGAAAGGTACTTTGCAATTTGAAACATTTGATCATCGTGCTCCAGCCCGTATGCTTATGCCCAAAGTATACAAACAAGACTCGCATAAACATTGAAAATTTATTTTGACAGAATCTTCATGTATGCTTACCGCTGACAATAATGTTGTGAGTTTATTGGCAAAACATTACATCTGGTGGCATTCCTATTCCTTCGCGCCCTTTCTTATTTGAAGTTTGATTACTTCGGTCCATTTTGCATTCTTCACTTTGGGCATGTGTTTGCTATGAAAAAAAGGGGGGGGGGGAGTGGAGGAACTACATTTGCATTCACAGAGCATCTGTGATTTGGAACGGGTCTTCTATGATTGCTGAACGAGGATCATTATGGAAGGGTTCGCACTAGTATTGAATAAAAATCTTGACCAATTTCTGCCTTGAATCTGTCATTGATGATGTAGCATTCTCAAAATTTGGGGATAGAATTCTGCCTGTGCCTAGTAATGATTCCAGATTGGCATCATATTTGTACATGCAGTTGACGAGGACTTGGAGAAATGTGAACGCATTTGACATTCCTCATGCCTTTCTTTGAATCCTTCCTTTACTACTTTGTAGTTGGTCGATTTTATTTCTCAGTCCTCTGGTATTTTTGATCGCAATCCTCAATGCATTGGTGTTAATGGGTGTTCCTCAACATCCATGATAGAGAAAGGGTATTTCGAGGAGGGTCAGAGGAGGCATTAGGTGTGACAATTGCGACTTACACTTTTCTTTCTATGAAAAGCAAGAATCCATAATGTCTTGCCAAATGCCATTCTTGGACATACTTGATATTGGTGTAGTTACTTTCTTACTTCAAAGAAACTCTTTGCTAACGACATATTTCTCATCCCTACTGATGAGTTTCATACTATAATGCAAATGGAAACCATGATTTGGTTAATTTGGCATTGATGAGAGCACCTAACATACGTAAGTGGACTTCTGACCACTTAGTCATTCTTAATCTTTTCTTGTTCCTTTTCTTACTGGCAATCTTGAATACTTTGGATTTAGTGAAAATTGGTGCTTTTTCCGCTCCATCTATCCTTTTGATGTTCCTTCCACTTTCGATGTTCTCAGACTTAGCCACTTTCAATGGTTTCCTACTCTTTCGTTTGACACTTCACCATGTTGTCGGATTTATTAATTTTGGATACTCTTGATGGAGCTTATCAAACTTAACCGAACTCTAATTATTTTCCTCCCTCAAATGGTTCTCAAGAATGAAGGGCTAAGGAGACAGACCCAGAATTGAAACCTCAACAAAGCTAGAGAAAGGCACAATCTCTAGACCCAAAAACGGCCACTACTTCTCAATTTTTATAAGCGAAACTTAGAAGACCGGAGCTAGTATACCTGATCGCTAGTTATAATGTTATTGCAGACACTGAATTTAATATTATTGCTTGATTGATCACCGGCCTAAAAGAATATGTCCTGTCAAGATCCCAATTCTTGATTGTACCAATTTGGTCTCCAAGGGAGACTTCCCCAAATTGGCTTGGCAGACTAGGGAGGGTCTTGCACCTTTAATGCTGCAACCCTTTGAAGTCGATTTCAATTTGGAATTGCAAGAAATGAAAGAGCAAATGAGTTTGTCGATGCTAAAATTCTCACAAAAGGCGATATAGACATATGAGATTGCTCTCATCCAATTGATGCAAGTTGGCCCATACAAAAATTCAAATGAATGGCCCAAAAGATGGCACCAAAATAAAAGATGGGGCCATGAAGAGTAGCGTGAGCATGGAACTGGCCCTTGATTAAATAAGAATTAATAATTTAATTCCCTCGTAAGAAAAGGACATTACACAATTAACCCATTCTCGAATAGAATTCTTCATTTTCAATCAGCTCCTTAGATAAGATGGAGTCAAAGTTCAGATTCAAGGGTTTTTCAAAGCATCAAACGATTCTCCTATTACTAGTTGCTGAATGATTCAGACTCAACAAAAGGACAATGAGTGAGACAAATCTAGATCCGGTGGCCTCTAGGAAGGAAACTGTAGCTGAGGTGTGCCCTTCCCAGGCAATGGATTTGAGACCTCCACCAAAGAGGAGCTTTCCTTGTAACAACTCCTCGTGAAATGCTTTCCGCAGTTTGACAATGGCACACCCAAAGATCGGACTTTGGCTCTTGGCATCCAACAAAACTGGTGTCCCAGTTTGTGCATAAGATAATGGACTCTCTATGGGTGAAGTTTCCAAACCACCAATGACCAAGGTGAGTGAAGTGTTAAAGTTTTCAGATTATCACAAGGAATATGCAATCCATAGAAGTCTTTCAAATACTAAGCATAGGAAGTAATAAAAATGATCATAAAGGAGAGATATCACCCGGATTTGAAGATCTGAAATTGTCTTCAATCTCCCCAAGTTGTGTGCTTTAAATCTGAGAAGTATATGAGAGTCCAGTTGCCACCTAGGGCTTCTTTCATGTCTGCAACAAGGAGTCATCGATCTATGCTTGATCTGTCCTTGTAGTAGTTATCGATCTGTACTTAAGATCACTCTATCAAATCCACACAAGGTGCAGGTATACTTCATTCTTTGTATGGTCAGATATACTGCCTTAGTATGCATGTCGCTGCTCATGATCGGATCTCCCAAGGTCTGAGTTTGCTTCAAATTTGCTAGCCCAAGTATGCATTCTGTGATGACCCTATTTTTAGCAGGTTGTGGCAGCGACTGGGTCAGCTCATCATCATGACCCTCGTGAGCTGATGTAGAGTTTTGAGGGTCCCAGTTGACAGACTTACTATTTTTAGTAAGTCAGTTGGTCAGTTTCCATTTTTGACAGGGCAGTACCGGCAGTGGTCAATTCTCTAGACGATATTCAGTTATTCAGTTTCTTGGACTGGGGGCTTACTATTTATAGTAAGTCTATATTTGGCAGTTGCCATTTTTGGCAGGGCAGTGACGAGCTTGTTGGTCAGTAAGTATGGCAGGTGTTGCAGGAATTATC
Organism: Thuja plicata; assembly: GCA_018584345.1. Lineage (NCBI taxonomy): Eukaryota > Viridiplantae > Streptophyta > Pinopsida > Cupressales > Cupressaceae > Thuja > Thuja plicata. The sequence continues at coordinate 1,866,916 of MU224103.1, read as the reverse complement.
ATCAGAATTACATTTGGTTATTGCTTGTGTTAATTAATAACAATATGTTATTAATTAATATTAAGACGATATTATAATAATAATAATACTTTATTATTATTATAATGTTTTGGAAGTTTATATTATAAAGAACAGTTAACTGATGATGGTTTTTTGGAAACTATGGAAACCAAGGAGTTATAAATACAGGCTCATTAGTGAAGTTGATGAGCTATTGAATATTGATTATTGAATTTGTTCTTGGGAATTGTTCTTACTTTCTGTGCCCTAGCCAGGGTCAAATTAGTTGATTGAAGACTGATTCTTCTTCATCTAATCCACAATTGATTGCTGTGGTATAATCGATTGCTGTTGTATAATCGATTGTCTTCGTGCTGTTGTATATGAAGAAGTCTGAATCTGGATTGAACTGGGACCTGCCTAAGAGGTCATGTTGTATCGAGTTCGGAAGAGAATAAGCTGGATTTCGAAATTGTATGCTGAGCAATTTTTATGTGACAACGCCTTGGTTGTGGGTATCAAGTTGCTGGAAGGCGTCTAAGACAAGACGTGAGAGTGAGGAGATTGGCGTGTGGACATCAAAGACTTGGCCGCGGGTAGTAGAAGAGATTACCGCGGGGACAACACAGACTTGGCCGCGGGTAGTTGACTGCTGTGGGTGCTGCGCTAAGAATCAAGCCTTGGGCAGCGATTTAGCATTGCGGGCTGCATCACCAGCCACAAATACTTAAGTTGGCAGGCAGTATATATGGTGCTGCCATCATTGCTAGCGTGAGGACAAAGCCCAGCCTTCACAAGAGGATATCCACGACTTCGCAGGAGCATGAGAAAGATAAGACTTGGCCGCTGATTATCAGATTTGTCAATCTCGCAGGCAAATCAGGTTCCACTCATTATTACTTGATTTTCTAATGAAACGTTGCATGTAATTGCCACACGGTTTTAATAAATTTTGTTGGAATGATCTGGTCAATTGTTTAAAAGATTATTAATTAAATCAGTGATATCATTTCAAATTCAGAACTGCAGACTTGTATTGAAACACTTCCTTTAAAGTCATCAATTTATACTTGTATTGATTTCAAAAAAGTCAATAAAATTGTTAGAAATTCAACTCCAGCCTATTAAGTATTTTTCATAAAAAGGAAGGAATCGAGTTCTCAGTAGTTTCAACAGATAGAGCCAGTTAGGCTCTTTATAGTGGTATCAGAGTGATTTTCTTGCCATCCTGTGGGGTAGGAAGATATACTTGAATGCATAATTGCTATTATATTTAGAGTGATCAACACTCCTGAGATGGATAGATACAGGCGGCTCAGTTCTGAGAGCCGGCGCAGCAGTACACGGAGTACTGACAGGATAGATACATTGATGGAGAGACTGAGACTTCATCAGCAGAGGTTGGCAGACAGTCTGTCAGATCCAGAGACAGTGGATAGGGCAGCCAGGTACATGGTTTCTGCTTTCCGTAGGCCGTCATCGAGATTGCAGGGTAGGAAGCTTGAGCTTTCCCCGACGGGTGTTCGAGATGTAGACCCACCAGTATATAGTACGACACCTACTCTTGTATTTGATGATAGACAGGTGGACGTGCCATTACCAGTGGTAGACTGCAGGACTGAGCTTCAATAGGTTGAGGCTTTCCGTGTAGTTGCTGCAGTAGATGCAGATACAGTTGATGCAGTAGTTGCCTCTGATGGTCCAGTTGCTCTTGAGGATGGACTTGTCATCGGAGATGTATATATCAGCTATCGTAGTGTAGCACCGGAGCAAGAGGTAGCACGCCTCTCAGATGGGATAGGCGAGAGCATGGAGCTATCTTGTTGTGATGTTGATGATCCGGTGATACAACATGAGATGACGACTGCCGTGGATGTCATTACCACACCCGATTGTGTTATCGAGTTAGACAGTGACTCTAGTTCAGTTGTCCAGGAGGATACCACCTTTGAGGATTGCCTTGAGGGGATGGAGACAGATTGTACAGATCGGGGCAGCAACAGTCATGTGATGGGGTTGGCGCAGGAGATGCCAGTTTCCTCCTGTATGAGGGATGTGAGGACAGAGGCCACATGTGATGATGCTAGTACTGAGTTCGAGATAGTAGATATGGACTCATGCCAGCATGACCCAGATTCAGGGGTTAGTACGGAGTCAGTTGAGGTCCTTTAGGGACACCTGAAGAAGTAGAGCCGTTGCTAGCATCTGGGGTTGCTTTAGATACCTCTTATGTCTCCTGAGGATGGCTCCACCAGTAGTGTGTCATGTCTGCAGCAGACCCTGGGAGAGGACTCCGAGTTATTGGAGAATACAGATCAGTCCCAGGATCTGGATTACCCTGAGGTTACGGAGGATGGGGCAGCTGAGAGTGTTGAGGAGATGGATTCTATAGCAGCTTCTTCATGTATAGAGGAGTTCGACGGAGACGTGTCGGATGTTGATACTCCGTTCGAGGACATGGGCTCAGCTATCAGTTCACAGAGCTCAGTGGACTGTTCACTCGGAGATAGTGTTGTTGAGAGGAGTACCTTGGATGCCACGTCTACTTGCAGTATGGACAGCATGCCAGAGGTGTTGCATAGAGGACCGACCATTCATAGTCATCATGTGACTAGCCAGTTGAGAGTTAGCGAGCGCGGCATCGTTACCACAGTTGAGCATTTTGATGCTGCTCGGCAATTGCTAGTTGTTCATGGATGGGGTTCTCCTATGGATGATGAGCTTGGTGGTTGTTACTTGGCCCTTGCAGAGATTCATTCCTTACGGGAGGTTATAAGGATTCTGAGACGAGATTACCTTCAGTTGGTAGCCGATTGTGATCACCTTGTAGAGTGGGGAAGTACAGCTTATGAGGCACTCTTGGATAGAGAGGATGAGGTGAGTGAGCTTACTCGAGAGCTCACGACGACTTCAGAGGTTTTAGAGAGCACCCACTTGGCTCTCCAGGAGTCTCAGGCTCAGTTAGCAGAGGTGACTGTGGAACTGGAGCATCTTCAGTCTACACCAGCACCAGACCCAGTACAGTTACATATTATGGTGTCTGATGATCTGATGATGTCCACAATTGGGGTAGTTGGATGTGATAGTAGTGGGGATACATCCACCCTTGATTTCAGTATTGGAGGTGCCGATTCACTTCCATCTGATACTTGTGCAGTTGAGTTAGACACTGCAGTAGAGAGTTGTAGTGTGCCGGACTTTGGGATGGATACTACAGTTGGTAGCAGTACTTCAGGTGATACAGTACAAGACATTGTAGGCAGTGAAGTGGACTAGTCAGCATTCTGTGTTACTGTTCATGACACTACTCCTTTGATTGCTCAGCGGGGAGGCATGGTATCACCTGAGTCAGTTATTGGTGAGTGCATAGCTGGTGATGATAGGCAGTTGGCTACGTCACAGTCACACGATGACTAGTTATGGTTCCGAGGGGAGCAGTTGGACGCTACCTCCTATAGATGTTACTGCCCGGAGTCATTTTTGGATCACCT
>MU224103.1:1845233-1859881 GCA_018584345.1 Thuja plicata | reverse complement strand
AAAAACATCATTTCATAACTAGCATTTCAAGTTCTATATGTAATATGTATAGTATGCAGCACCCGCCGTCCCCCACCCCCCCGCCGCCGTCCCCCCACCGTCCCGAAATGGAGGCCCTTTGTCCCCCATCCCGGAAACTCGTCTCGGCGTCCCACCGTCCCGACGTCCCCCTGCGCCGGTGTTACATTGGTTATATGTGATATCCCCATTTCTAGAATAAGATTTAATAATAAATAATAAAATAGAATTAATGGACAAATAATATAATGATAAATTATAATATAATTTATTATTTAAATTATCTATATTATTAATAAAATAAATTAGATAATATAGTTATAATATAAATAATAATAAGTAATAAATTATCTATATTATTAATAAAATGAATAAATCATATAAATAATAATAAGTAATAAATTATCTATTATTAATAAAATGAATAAATTATATAATATAAATAATAATAAGAAATTAAATATAATATATAAATTGTTAGAAACATAAAACATGAAATATATAATATATGATCGTTAAGATATATATTGTAAGGAAATCGATTAAAGAGAGGATGCAAACTAACGAAGATATATCATATGAGCATCGATAAATATATTATCTCATCTGACGTGCCTTGGCCAATATAGATATTTGATATGAAGAAGAACTAACACATCACCAAAAGCATAAAACATTGTCATAGGTTTATCAGGTACCCGCGTTGCAAAGATAAAAGCTCCATCATCAATCCACTTGACCGTAGTCAACAATAATGCTTAAGTATTGTTCTATACGAAGAAGACCACCTCCAAAGTCTCAGCCATAAACAGCTCCAGAACCTGCACTTGATATCTTCAGGAAATGATTCTAATATATAAGAGAAAGGTATTATTACCAGGTGTATACACACAAGAAAACTACCGTCTCAACACAAGTCATCTGAACTCTGTAAATCATTCACTATGCTATTGCTTCTCCCGCACAGTGATCGTGAATATGGGATGCATTTTCAAGTATAAACAGGAAAGCCAAGATAAGTCTCAGTGGGAAACACACACCATTCCTTCAACAGAGCCGATAATATATTGCAATCATCTCTGTAGTCTTATCAGCGGTTTGATATGTTAAGTTTTAGCGATCGCATAAGCCTTAAGACACGATTTGATTAGCAAACCATTGGTTATGGAAAAGGTCGATGAAGAAGAGATGCGACTCATCGAACACAAAGGGATGCCATCCTTTCGCTTTGTAAGATATAAGAGGGAGATTCTTCCAATTCATATGGGGGGGAGATTAAAAAACAAAAATACAGAGAAGGTTAAGAATCAATCAGAGAAGAACAGTCTTAGATACATCAGCATTTAGAATCCCAGTCAGAAGTCAAACATATATTCAGACTTGAACCTATGTCAGCAATCAAGAAATTCATACACAGCCAACAACAATTTTAAAAGCCAATCAGAAGTAAGAGATGGCACATTTAGCAAAGCATTAATAAATCCCAATTAGCAAACAACATATATTCTCAGCCAATCATTAGGACATATATAAAGAGCAAATTAATGTTAGCAGCAAGACATTATACATAAAGAAGATATCAAATAGAAGTGTTTATTACAGTCCACAAAGACTACTATTATCAGCAAGACCATTCCAAATCAGACTTATTAGATTTAACAGTAACCTTAGTGCACTAAGTGCAATTCATTTGGCATTTATCAAATCGTCCCAACAGAGATAGTACAATGTTAATATTAAGTACATAGCAAGAAACAAATTGTCCTGCAAGCAATCTAATATATACATAGTTTTCTTGGAACAATACTACCAGTGTCCATATCTTACCGATTACATAAAAGTTTATAAGTAGTAATTCGTAGCAAGAATAGAAAATTCAAAACAATTGTCCCAAATTTTTAAATCATCCTAATAGGGGATATTACATTATAATATAATATCGATGCATTGTGGATCGATTCAGTGAATTCAGCTAATAGTTCAATATAATGGCCCTATGGATAATGAATGCCTTTCAAGTTTGTGTACTTTAGAAAATTTAAGTTCAAATTTACATCCGTGTTAGTTAAACACTTAAAAATTTCCTATATATTGAACTTTTCTTATAAAAGTTATCATCCTCCTTTGTGCCTTAAAGGGCATCTCATCTCCTATCATCCCAAAACATGTCCTTGTGTTTCCTGCCATACTTGTACCAAAAATGCCATGGAACTATGTTTTTACTCCCGCTCTTCCTTTTCATTTCATTGCCTTTGCTCTCTTTTTGGTTTGGAATGATTTATTGGTTAGGGTTTTATTATATTGCTCATAGAGTCATTTTAAAAACCAGGCAGATTTAGCTTATTCATGTCCAATGCAATTTTTAGTTTGGAGATTTTAGTTTAAACATAATTATTGGATTTTTTTTTCTCATTTTTAATCTGTTTGTTTTCAATATTTATCACATTTTTAGATTTGTTAGTACCTTGCATTTTTTTGGTTGATTAATTTTGAAACAATTTAGTTGCCTAAAATACCTAATAGTTTCTTTATTCATGCAAATAGAAATATTTATTTTGTTGTCTAGGACTTTTTTATTTGAACTATATCCTGTGCTCAGATATATGTTGTGTACGAAATACATTAAATGCTTGTACTTTGAAAAGTTTTGTTTGGTTTATTGCAGATTTACATCTGATGTGAAGATAAAGAGTATTTCTATTGTTGGCGGTCCTGGAGGAACAAGTCCTTCGAGATTACGAGCGTAAGATTTGTTTCTATTCTTAGGATAATAATTTTTTCGGGCTGACATATTTTTTAATAATAGGCAACTATATGAAATGGCTAAGAAAGACAGTTATTGCCTTTAAAATTATAAGATCTCCTTTGACATTGCTTTCAATTTGCTTCAGATGAGAGTAGGAAACTTTTTTCTTGGCATTGACATAACAAACCAAGAGATAAAAGAGTTTCATTTAATCAAAGGAAAACTTAAGAAATTTAAAATTGCTGAAAAGAGGAAAAAGATAGAGAAAACACAACTTTTTTTTAAAATTTCATGCCAAATAAACTGCAGAAACAGAAAATGAAACAAAATAAGAGTGTATGACATGAAATATGAATTAAGTTTATTAATTTCTAAGATGCTGTTTGCAATGCACAATTCATTAACTACAGTCATTTTTGTCTCTAAATTCTACGTTCAAATCTATAAATCTATTACAAATTACAAAATTTAAAGCCAACCTACAAGGTAACTTAATAGGAGGGAACCTATGATGCTAGCCACTATGATCCTATAGGGGGCTGTAGATTGTGATGTTGAAGCTGCGCGTTCAGGCTTGCTTGTTATGTGCCCTTCTGGATTTACTCTAGAAATTGCCCACAAAGAGAGTTATTAATGCTATCAGCTGTTTGGTATATTAATCGTGGATATGATCTTGGTTCATACTGCTGCCCACAATGATCCTTTCTGATCCAAATCTGCGTTCTTTCCTTTACTGCTGTAGATACTTCGATCTCCCTTGATGCCCTTTCTCTCAACGTGCGCTTCCCCTTTGTATATCTTCTTATTTCAAATAGTCACAACTCTTAAATTGAGTCACATCTCTTCACCTTAGTAATCACGCTTCTTACTCCGGACCATTCCAATATTGAACACAAAATGCCTCCTTTAATGTTTATTAATATTAAGCAATTACTTAGTCAGCCACCATATTAATCATATGATCGGCAAACAAATCTTTATTATTTGTCCACCCCCTGCTGTGCATGTTATATCGCCGCTCTGTCAATCATAATTAATTTACATCTCTCAAACCATAATCAAATCGCTGCCCCTTAGGTAATCGCTGTTTGGTTTTGCTTCAGAAAATCCTGAAGTCTTTGGTAAGATGATTTTCTTCATGCATTTACATTCAGGGGCTTGTGAGTTTGCCCTTCCCAAAATTGCTTGTACTCAAGCAAATTCAAATTTGGATGATTGAAGATATCAATTGTAATGTCTCCTTTTGGGATATCTGTGATTTCTTTACCTGCAAACAATATTAACTTTGGAAATAGATATTAGAATCATTAAGGATTAACAAATCATGACAATATCAAAACATAGTATAGTTCACCGTCAATTTGTTTATTATAACAACATTAATAATGAGATCATTATAGCATGGGCAAAACTTGATTCAACCTGGAATAATACCATCTTCTAAATCAATCACATAGTGAGCTGCTAGGGAGGATTGTAGGTAACAATATTGACTTTGATCCTCCCCAAGATTGCCTCAACACAAGGAAGGGGGCCTAACCTTGTGTAACGTGCCAAATGATGGAAGTCACCCGATGACAAGTCACTCGATGGAAGTCATCTGAGTGAAAATACCCGACGACAATGTACCTGAGGGCAATGTACCCGAGGGCAATATACTCAACAACAAGTACTAGACGACAATGTACTCGAGGGAAAATAGTCGACAACAATGTACCTGAGGGGAAATACCAGATGACAATGTACCCGAGGGCAATGTACCTCACGATAATGTACTCAAGGGCAAATACCTGATGACAATGTACCCGAGGGAAAATCCGTTCAACACCTTTGGCCCTCAACTATTGGCTCCCTTCGGCACTCAACACCCTTCAACACTCGCCACCCTTCAGCTCCCTTTGACACTTAACCTTCAACACCCTTCGCCATTCAACAATTGAAATTAAGATTATCTATGAATATTGTAGATATACAAGATAAGTCTGCATAGATCGTATACCAATACTGATAAATAGATAGATCTTTGTTTACACAAGTTTGACGATGAAGTACAAGGTGAAATATTTGAAGCGATATCTCCAACGACAGACTAGGGTGAGGAATGACTCCCATCAAAATTGTGAATACAGAATAGGGAGGGTCTTGCACCTGCGGTTAACCTCCGAAACCGCAAACAAAGACTCAATTTCAACTGGAATCGTAAACAAGAAATATAAACTCCATGATGATTTCTTACAATGCCAACCACCTCCTTATAAATGGCTCCAAAAAGTATCTGGAAGGTTAGAAAGGGGTGACATTACTTTATTTATTATTTTATTACTTTATTATATAATTAAATTAATTAATTAAAATAGTCTGTAAGATATTATTTAAATTTGGGACCACCTCATTAATTAATTTACTTCCAATTTATTTGGGGACATTACGGTCGTCCCAGCCCAAAGATTGCTTGCGCTCAAGCAATCTGCCAAAGAGTGTCCATTGTCTGAATAGCTCTAGGATCCCAAACCAAGCGTGGATGCCAGTAGCCATAACACCAAAATCTCGATCATGCACCGTGACCACGAACACCACCTCCTTAACGCATTTGTATGTAGGCGAGAAGAGTAAATCTCCATCATGCTTCCGCTGCTCCACTATGATATAAACGTTGCCATATCCGGAGTAATCAAGATCCCACTGAAGCTAATCATTAAACACATCGATGCTCAGATCCCAAGCTTTCATGCTATCATGCCGATCAATCACTTTCGAAAAATGATTGTCTGGAATCTCAAAGCTCAGGTGCAACTTGTTCTTCCCATGAGGAAGCCACTCACACGAAAAGATGACAATCATGCACGTCTCATGCCCAACCAAAGGGAAAATTCCATGTCAACCAACTGTAGAGATTGCTCCTGCAACAGATCATTGGTAAAGTCCGCATCTCCATGAAGTCGATCAACCACTTCCTCATGACTATGCATAGTTTTGCCTTTGATTCTGATTGAGTTCCTAATTTGGGATCCATCTCTTTTCTTTTCCTTACATAATACCTATCAAAGGATTTGGTGGCCTTGATCTCCTCAAGTTCACTTGAGTATTCATCAAAGATTTTGATTACCTCCTAATGCACAGGTATACGTTTTCCTGTCATGACTAGATATTCTTGAAATGTTAGAAGATTCTTCCTCTTTTGATATTAGTTATACCACTTGGAGATTTTAGTGGCAACAATTTCATTATCCCTTTCTTCCCTTTCTTCCATTTCTATTATCATCCCAAACATTCCACAAGCTGGTAGGAATTTGGCTCTGATACCACTGTAATGTACCGAACGATGGAAGTCACCCGATGGCAAGTCACTCGATGGGAGTCACTTGATGGCAAGTCACCCGAGGGTAAATACTCGATGACAATGTACCTGAGGGCAAATACCCGATGACAATGTACCCCACGAAAATGTACTCGAGTGCGAGTTCCCGACGACAATGTACCCGAGGGAAAATCCCTTCAACACCTTTGGCCCTCAACCGTTGGCACCCTTCGACACTTGACACCCTTTGGCTCCCTTCGACACTTGACCTTCAACACCCTTCCCCATTCAACAATTGAAATTAAGATTATCTATGAATATTGTAGATATACAAAATGAGTCTGTACAGATCGTATACAAATACTGATAAATAGATTGATCTTTGATTACACAAGTTTAACAATGAAGTACAAGGTGAAATATCTCAAGTGATATCTCCAACGACAGACTAGGCTAATGACTCCCACTGAAACTGCGAATATTGAATAGGAAGGGTCTTGCACCTCCGAAACTGCAAACAAATACTCAATTCCAACTGAAATCGCAAACAAGAAATATAAACTCCATGATGATTTCCTATGATGCCAACCGCCTCCTTATAAAGGGCTCCAAGAACTATCTGGAAGGTTACAAAGGGCTGACATAACTTTATTTTTCAATTAAATTAATTAATTAAAGTAGTCCGTAACATATTATTTAAATTTGGGGCCACCTAATTAATTAATTTACTTACAATTTATTTGGGGACAGTACACCATGCCTTGCTGCCTTTAGAGCCCATCATGGGTGGTGTATCAAGAGCTGGGAAGGGGCCTAACTCTACCTTATTATTCTCCTTGAACTAGGAAGGGAACCTAACCCCACCTTGCTGCTCATTAGCCAGTTGGACTTGGGAAGGGGGCCTAACCCTTCCTTGCTATTCCCCTTGAGCCAGGAACGGGGCCTAACCTCACCTTTTCTACTCGTGAAGGCCATTTATGGCTAGTAAGGGTGCCTGAATCCACCTTACTATTCCCCTTGCGTTATTAATATGAGGATTAGAAGCATGACATACATCCATGTAATGTCGTATGAAGAGGTTTCAAGTTGACATATTACAATTTTTATTGTGGAGATTGGTTGGATTATTTGTTTCTAGATCTTGAGGATGTAAGGGTGTCGTAACTACTAGATTTTATCCTCCACAAAGCTCCACTTGTCTATTGTCCTTTCTTTTTTTGATTGGATGCTTTGAAGATCTTCATTATGCCTTATTTTCTTGATTGGATTTCCCTTTGCTTCTTCATTGGACATTGCCTCTATATTACGTAATTGGCTTCCTTTCCCAAATGTGCCTAGCTCTCATTTTTCCTTGTATTTGAAGCACGAACCTTTCCCTTTCAGGTCTTCTCATCACCTTTTAAGTTTTTCTTGATTATAATTGTGCCCATGTTCCCATTTTCCCTTGCATCAAAAACATAATCCTTTGTTTATGAGCTCCTTCCTTTCATTGTAAGATAGAGGGGGATAAGGTTTCTGTTGTTCATTCTTTTTGTATAAGGTTTGGTATACATGTTAGAAGGTTGATTCTTCGTATGGCATTTGTCCTATGTAGGTGCGATGTCTAATTTTAGTGCCTTTTGGATTACATCCTCAAGTGATGTAGGATCGAGGGCACTTACCAAGCCTTAGATATTTTCTTTTAATCCTTCGACAAATAGGTATGCGAGTCTCCTTTGAGAAACCCTTGTGACCATGACTCATAGCTTTTGGAATTCGACGACATAGTTTTCCATAATTAGATGTTGTTTTAGTTGCATTAGCTCTTTAAAATACCACTTGGGGTGCTTTTGATCAAATCTTGTGGTAAATTTTTGGTTGAATTCATCGTAAGTGGTTATATGCTAGCGGTCTTGGGTAATAAGGCCATGATGCTGCCAATAATGGGCTATTCCCGTTAAGTGGAGTATAGTGAATTTTATGGCATTTTCTTCCGTCATGAGGCTAAGTGAAATATAGGTGTACAAGTTTTGGACCCAAGAATGTGACGTAAATTTCCTAGATCCATCCAAATTGGGAAGGGTCATTTTACAACTAATCTTCATCGAGTTGCCCTCCTTTCTTATTAGGGGCAATTTGTGTTTTAGCATCACAATAATGCCTAAAGGAGATATGCCCCTAACTTTAGGATCTAATTTTGAGTATGCTTTCGCAATTTTATCCACATTTTCAATGATTGGATTATTTGCTTCTTCCTCTACCATGTGTTCTTCCCTAGGTAGGAAGGGAGGTCTTGTTGGCCTATGGGTTGATACCCTTATTGGGACGCTGTTATTCCCTTGAACATTAGATATAAAAGAGAAAGCCAGAAACAAGCTATTGATAAGAGAAAAGAAAAATCATCATAAAATGATGCAACAAAATCAAGGAAAATCCTAGTAGTGTTTTTGACGACATAAGATGAGGTTATATGTTGATGGAAGTAATACCCTGTTTGAAAGTGATGAAATCTTTTTAGAAAGTGGAAGAAAATAAATTCTCTTCATGGCCATGGAAATGAAAGGAGAAGCTCCAAGATGTGAAGACAAAGAGAATGAAAAACTTGAAAGCATGGACACGATTGTGGATCTTGAGGAAGAATTTACCGTTGCTATCGACGAAATCAAGAGACTCAAGAAAAGGAACTCAAAGCTGAAAGATCAAATTCGAGAGGATAGTGAAAAATGCAAGAAGACAATTATGGACTTAAAGACTCAAGTTGAAGAAGCCGAACACATTGAGGATGCCTTGAAAGAGCAATTAAAGGCAAAAATCTTGGAATGTGAGAAGCTTGAATCAAAGATTGTTTCCCTAAGGAACGAGTTCGAAAGGACCAAATAATGACTAAACAAAAAAATGAAGTTCGAAGACCACTAAACGAAAAAATGAAGTTGGAAGACCTCATTAAGTCACAAAGATCACCCTTTATCAAAAGTGGTCTTGGTTTTAATGGCAAAATTTTGCATACCACAAAGTAGTTGAACAGTAAGAATTATGCTGCAAATCTCAGAAGTTCCAGCAAGGAAGTAGGCAAGGAGGTGAGGAAAGAAGAGAATCAAAAGGAAGCAAGCAAGGAGGAGGATAAAGCCTCGCAGTCTCAAAGAACCAACAAGGACGATCTCAAATGGACATTTCTAATGTCCCCATTTTTAGGCACATGGGATTAGCTTATTTCTGTGACCCTCGTAGGCTAATCGGGATGTTGGAGGGTGTCGTGTGGCAGAGCCAATGGTCAGTTTCCACTCTGGAGGTCTGTGATGCCAGGATTGCTCTTTGTTTGGGTCAGATTGACAGACTTACTATTTATAGTAAGTGTTTATTTTGGGTGATCGTCATGATTGTTATTTATAGCAGGGCACCTGTGCATTGGTATCAGTGGAATTGTGGATTCATTTGCAAAGTTTCTAGTTTGAGGGACTTACTAATTTTAGTAAGTCTATTTCTGCCAGTTTCGATTTATGGCAGGGCGTCCGTTCAGTTGGTTGATATAGCACAACAGTTGGATTGGCTCGGGTTGATAACATTCTTAATTAATTATCTCTTGGAGTTTATTTATTTTAGTCAAATCATTATTATTTAATGATACCCTTTTACTTTGGGTTTGGACTTAAATATTAATGAAGGGTTATTATTGTTTGAAAATGATAAGCTTGTTATTCAAATCCTTATATCATAAGTTTGGAGCTTAAGTTATGAATTGAGTCAAGAAGAAGATTTGTTATCGAGCCTTCATGATGAAGTTTCAGCTCTATATAGAGGCTTTCGAAATCCTTCATGATTATCTTTGAAAAACTTTGAAACTTATGAACTTGTGTGGTCTTCGAATGAGGGTTTGATGGAAGAGTTATTTGCAAAGAATTGTGAATTTTTTGTTGGATTTGCCCTTTGAATCAGCTTAGTGCTGATGAATTGTGGATGTGCGGCTAGCACTGAGGAAGCTGGTCGAATTCGGTACTTAACATTGTGAAGAGTGGCATTTACAAGCTTGGGCGTGGGAGAGGTTGTTATCAGCTATACTGTCTACATTACATGATGAGGCCAGTTGCTGGAAGCCTACACAACTGTCACTAGCATTGAAGCCACAATCTTCTTGCACATTGTGGGCCGTACAGAGGAGAAGGAAAATGCCAGGTTCCAGCTGCAATTAATAATCTTTGCATTAAAGCTATAGTTTAAAGTTATTTTCTCCTATGGATTTCGAATTGAATTTCAACAGTTGATTTACATATGTTTAATGATCGAGAATTCAGTAGTTGATGCATTGAAATGTTGTAATACAATTTTATCATTTCCAAAAAAGAAAAAAATATATTATTTGAAAGGTTGAAAGTAAAATTCAATTTCCAGCAATTCAGAGTCTTCGCAGTTGTTTTTTCAAAAAGAGCTAGTCAGGCTCTTCACAACATTCTCTAAAAGAAAGCCACACTGTTAGGTTTAACTATTCTTTTTATGGTTATAGGCAATCAATATGGTTAGAGCATTAGAATGTAGAGTGCATACAAGAAATGATTTCAGATTTTCAAAGAGGAACTTCAACTCATTTGCTCCTCTAATGGATTATAACATCTTATGTTGTAAGTGTAACAAATTTGGACACATGGCTAAGTGTTATAGAAGTACCTTTGTTATGCCACAAAAACAAAATAAGAAAAAGGATGTCTGTGATAAGGAGGATGGACCAAACTAAGTTTGGAAAAATAAGGAGCAAGAGATAAAGGAGAGTTCTGTCCTCGTACAAGTTGCCCTACATGCCCAAGATGAGAGAAACCAATGGTATGTTGACAACGGATGCTCAACTCCCAGAACTGGTGACAAGAGTAAATGCCTCTCTCTGAAGGTGGATGAAGGAACGATAGAATTCAGGGACAATGCTACAACAAACATAAGAGGCAAAGGTACACTCAGTTTGGACAATGGGAGAGCCAAAATAAAAGATGTTCTATATGTTGAAGGACTAAAGCATAATGTACTAAGTGAGTCAAATGTGTGGTGAAGGGCACACCTTTACATTTCATTCCCAAGGATGCAAAATTATGAAAGATGGAAAACTAATGGCTGATGCCTATACAATGGATGGAAATGTCAACTTTCTTAATGAGGCCAGTAGTGAAAGTTGCTACATAAAACAAGAAAATGAGAGCTGGCTGTGGTACAAGAGGACGGGACACCTAAATTTTGACAATATCGTGAAGATTAGCAAAAAGGAAGCCTAAGAGACATGCCAAAAATAACAAAACCATCAAATACCATTTGCAAACAATGTCAATATGGGGAATAGAGAAGGAGAAGCTTTAAATCAAAGGTATACTATACATCAAAACCATTGGAACTTATTCATATTGATTCATGTGGGCCCACAAGGACAAAATGATTACAATGTGAGTGCTATTTCATGTTGTTAAATGATTTGTAATGTCCCTTGAATAAAGTCTCAGTTGAGACATGAAATAAATAATATTAATTATTTAATATTAGTTCAAATCTCATAAATTAATATTAAATAATTAATTAGAATAAAGTAACATTAATTATTAAAATATTAGTTAAATATCTTATAAGCTAATATTTAAATAATTAAACTCTAGATTTTGTTAAGGAAGTTCATTTATGGGAAAGAGGTAGTTTATTCACGGGAATTATTTTCCTTTAAAGAAGCATTCTCGGGAATGATTTGGGCAAGATGAATTTTATGAATATTATTGGACTTTCTCAAAGCCTCGCTTTTATGGCCCTTACCAGATTATCAAGAAAATTGGTGAGGTAGCATATGAATTGGCGTTGCCAGAAGGAAGCAAAATACACAATGTGTTTCATGTGTCATGTCTTAAAAAGGCATTGGGACAACTGGTAATAGCTGTTATATATATATATATAATATAATATAATAATTGAATATATATTAAATTAAAGATATAATATATATTAATATGTTCATGAGTGAAAACCATATATATATATATATAATATAATATAATATAAATTAAATAATGTAATGACAAATTATTGAATCGATCGACTTAATAGTTGATTACATTATCGACATGCATTAGTATAGTGACTGTTATATATTAACAGTCACGATACTATCGCGACTGTTAGTATATAACAGTCACGATAATATCGTGACTGCCGATACTAATAAAACAGTCGGTTATTATATGCGCTTGGTTATGCAGTTTAATGTGGTTTAATACGTGCATAAAACGATAATTACATACTATACAATATGTTAGTATGAACAGTCATGACTCATCAATATGATGAGTCATGTCTTTTCATACTCACATCTTTTGGATTCAATATATATAGTCATTGGTTTTGTAGAATCAATAAAAAAAAAAACAAGGCAATTGTATTCTTCTACAGCAATTCAGTTTTTATCTTCAGATCATAATTCCTTAACATGGTATCAGAGCCAGGTTCCTTCTTTAGAGCTTAACCGCTTGAAGGAAGATCTGGGCACAAATGGAAGAAATATAAAAATGATAAAGGTATATCATATAGTCACAGCTACATCTAGGGTAGTTTGTCTAATATGATGATTACAGACACAAGGACCATTCTTAAGCATGATTAAGATATTGCGTAGAGAAAGCTCAGTTGTTAGAATCAACGAATATAATATCGGGTGGCGGAAGTAAGAAACAGTCGATGTTTGGGAAGAATTTACATAAATGACAACCAAGAATTATAGAGCAGAGGCTACTCGACAAAATAGAATACCAAGACCATTATAGAGGACATGAGTATAACAGTCATGTATTGCCTAGAGTTTAACAGTCGGGTAAATAAAACCGTTGTGACACCCTGAGGTTGTTGTGAACTAGCACGTGTCAATATTACTCTCAAATGTGTGAAAGGAAACTTGCTAGGATCGCAAATAAAATATGCATCCAGAGACAATTTGGTCCAATTACAAAAGGACCATCCCGAGACCCTTGATTCAGAGAGAGTCTAGTTTTCTGGGTGAATAATTCAGGAGGTGCAAATCCAATATATATAAACATTAGTAGGAGCCACTCAGACAGAATCATATACATGACAGCAGTGTTAATACATTTGCATCATAGGATTTCATTGTGGCCAATTTCAGTGGATCAACTTTCCATACATCTTGGTCGCTGCTTATTGTTGGCACCCACACATTTTGTTGGTTTGACTGATGGTTATGTCACGATCTTGTATCGGCTTGTATACTTATGTTGCAGATGAATGAATGGAAACAACGTATGAATGAAGAATTTGCACAGGGATTTATTATCACTAAGGGTTGAGAATTTATTAAAGACAAGTTGACAATAACCACTTGATACTTGTGATATGTGTTTGTATCTATTCTTTAATACCTGGCTACTTCTCTATATCATTATAAGACGTGGACAAAATAAATATGTTTACCGCAGTACATGTTATTGCTATCATGGATTGTGAGGTATCGAGAAAAGTAAGGGACGAGTATATATTGAAGGCGTCATTCATCACATTGATCGAGTCAAAATATTAGAGGCATCATTGATAAATCTAGACACGACATTTTGAGACGCAACAAAATGGTTTTTCATGTGATGTACATTGCTTAACGATGAATCAAGTTAATTAAGTGGCAGTTGTAAAGAGGCTAGCTGCAGTTGTCATTGCTTAGGCAGCTGAAACCATTCATAACCACATAGCAGATGGAGGGAATATTTCAATGTTTGTGTGATTGAATATTTAACTCCAATACGCAGAAGAGAAGAGCATCCGATGGCACAAGTTAGAGGAAGTTGTCTGAGGAGATACACGGTGAAACAGAAAGTGATTACATGACATATCTACTATTCATCGATAGAAAACTCCATTCCTAAAACTCAAATCACTTTGATACTAAGGCAACATCATATAATTGTGCAATCATATCATCGACACTGAACATACAATATAGAGAGTGCTATTACATGTGTATATATCGAAATCTTCATAAAGTCTATCGCGAGTCAAGTATTGAAGGATACAAGGAAAGATTGCAGTCCTTACGATGTCAAAGAAGCATCCAAGAGTATAGATTCATCGAAGGAGAATTATGATGAGAGTTGAATCATGCGTGATATTTTCTATTTGGGCTCACCTTACCAAAATAAATATTTGAAATTCATAAAAGATCTTCAGGACAGAAGCATATGAAATTACATTCAAGGTAGAAAGAACTTGATGTTGTTCAGAGGGAGTTTGACATTTCAAAAGAGGTCAAGAGGTTGATACATGAACTTGAGCTTAAGAGGGAGCAGATAGAGGATATGGTTCAGTCAATTTTGATAATCTCAGTCGTATTGATTCAAAGAGAGTAGACCATATCGAGATGGATTCTCCCGTGGTCAAGAAAATATAAAAAAAATATAAAAAATAAAAAAATAAAAAAATAAATAAAAAATCAAATGAATTATTATTGAAATTCAAAGAATTTAAAGCCTTAGTTGAAAATCAAACTGGGAAGAAGATAAAGACTCTATGATCAGATAATGGGGGTTAATATATCTCTGAAAACTTTAAAGAATTTTGCATTCTACTTCTTCTTAGACATTTCATTCTACA
>MU224103.1:1760234-1796504 GCA_018584345.1 Thuja plicata | reverse complement strand
CGAGCAAGCCTCTCCATCCGTCTAAAAGAGATAGTCCTGATATTACTGTTCCTGATGGCTTTCAGCACATGAATCTTCCCTTCCACCTCAAAGCGTATCTCCATGTCCTTCAATCGAAGAGTAACCTCCCCCAAAGAATGAAGCCACTTCATCCCCAACACTATATCCATGTCACCCATGTTGACAACATGATAATCAACCTTGAACTCATAATTGTTCAAGCGAAGAGGTAGGTCTCTAACCATGCGGTCACATCTGAGTGTGTAACCGTCAGCCACCTTGACCCGTAGGCCCTCAAACTCCTCAGTCATGATCCCACGTTTCTCAACAAATCTAGCATCAATGAAGTTGTGGGTGGCACCTGTATCCAACAAGGTAATAACCCTCTGAACAGCCAAGACCCCACGGAGTCTAAAAGATCCCTCCTGCTGAATACTAGTCAATTGAGCCTCCTGTAGCTGTCAGAGGACTTTAAAGTCAATTAAAACCCTCAAGCCCCCTTATTGGCTTGAGGGTGCAAAACACAAACTTATTATGTTTAACTGAAAATTGTTTTGCACTCTCAAGCCAATAAGTTTGTGTTTTGTGAGTGTTTTGTGAGATGGAGAGCCCTCATGATAATTCTCTGATACCACTGTAAAGTCCCCTACTCAATAGGACCTTAAAACCACTTAACTTCTTACTTGGAATTTTGTCAAACAGTTGTCATGCAATGTATATATATGCTGCTGCTATAAAATTTCAGAATATCCAAGCAAGTGCGAAACTAAAACTATGCAACTTTTGAGAGGAAAAAAGTGCTATATTCAATCATGCCATTCATTTGCTTTCAATGTAATACATAGGAAATATATTTCCAGCCAACATCAAATTTCAGTGTTTGATTATAAAGTTACTTTCTGACTAAGTCATTTTATTTTTAAAAGTAACTTAAGTGACTTAAGTTATTGCACTTTATCCCACATTGCTTAGTTTGTTGTGCTTTCCCTCATATCGAGGTTATAAAAGCATAAAGTGCTCCTTGGGAAAAGGACCATGAAATATATATAAAATAGAGATAAACAAATTTGGTTGCTTACGTGACTTGTTATTTTCTCTAAGGATGCAAACCCTTAAGATATTTCTGGAGATTAACCGCAAACCCAGCTTTTGTCAATTGGATGGGTTCATATAGGATCCATATTTGAATCGAAATGTGATCTTGGACTTTAGTTTTGGAACTACTTCAGATTTCTGTGTTTCTTTAGAATTTGTGGGTTGCAATCGTAATAGTGGAAGCTTTCAGCCAGGTCAGATATCTGGACGCCATTTGAAAGAACATATCCTGGTTCTAGATTGAGGATCAACATCTATACTCCACAGTGAAGGCGGTTACTATGTGATTGAGCATTGGGCAGGTTGGAGGCGAATTGGCATTGTCGTGGAGGATTTAATACCCTTGCCCGAGCTGTATATGAGTTGGGCACTCTCAGTGTATTCACGGGTGGGAAGACGACGTAGTGGACGAGTCTAGCCAGTCGGGAGGAACCCACAGTGATTGTCTTGCACCACATTGAGCTACGGGAAGAAGAGTCGACGCATTACAGCGTGACTGAAGGTGACGGGGATAGAGGAGTGCGGAAGGCTAGCTTTCACCGTGAGAACAGTTGCGTGGGGTGAAGCAGTGTTTACATACGCGCGCCAATCAGAGTCTTGGCGACTCCAGTCTATAACGCAGGCAGTCTAATCTGAATATCGACATTTCGTGATAGTTGAGCATAAACAGTGATACGAGTTAAGGAGACTTGCGTTATCAAGGGTTGGAATGCGATTGAATGGTATGTCTGCAAACCAGACTTCTATGTAATGGTAGTTTGATTTGAATGGTCTAATTTCTTGTAATGTGCAAACGATTAAGTGGTGTCTAATGAGCGTATTATCCAAATTATGAGAAGTTGGTTGTTTTATCATTTCAAACACTAGTTCCCAGTTGAATGCACTGGATGTATTTCATTGTTATAAACTCTTATTTGTATTCATAGTAAGCAAACCGAAATATCAATCAATTTGGGTGCCTTCACACCAAATAATTCTGGGAAGTAAATACAGGCAGACTTTGAGATTAAACATTTAACAAAATTTCCTTGTGAGACTAGTTCTTTATAAATTCAGTGTCTACTTCAGATCATTACAGTATGAAAAGGTGTGTCCCATCTTATTGACGAAGGAGAAAGCTTTAGTAGAGACATCATTGAGAGTGATTAAAGATACATAGTTGGAAACATGTATCCATTTTCGATGGATGGAAAGACTGCAAAAATAGGCCATTGATCAATGTTATAGTAGTGTTACCTAAAAGGGCAATGTTTTTGAATGTAGTTTGTTGTGAGTGGCAAGTGAAAGATGCAAGTTTCATTGCCAATATCTTCATAGAATCCATTGAGATGGTGGTGCCTCCAAATATTGTCAAGTTAAAGTGGACAATGTTAAAAATTGTAGGGTAGATGGGTCTATAGTGGAGGCTACATATAGTCACATTTTTTGGACACTATGTACATTTACTCAATCTAGTTGTCAAAAAGATTGACACACAAATTGACTGGGTCAAACAAGTTTACACAGAGGCGGAGGAGATTGAAATGTTTGTGACTAATCATCACATGTCACTAGCCATATTCAAGACCTCCAAGTTGGAGTTGTTGAAGGTAATTTAAATTTTATTTTTTATTTTTTATATCGAAACACGATTTACATCTCACAAAATCGTCTTAAGACAATTTGTGAAGGTGAGAGAGGCCTTGAGTGCTATGGTCATCAAAAGCTTGTGGAGTGTATCGAAGCAATCAAACATAGAAAGAGCCCAGAAAGTAAGAGCATGGATTGTTGATGATGAGTGGTGGGATTTGTGCAGAATATTTTTTGAGTTTCATCAAGTCCATGAGCATGATCAGGTATGCTAATACCGATTGCACATTTTTGGGTGAAATTTATGATGGCATGGACACTATGGTGGAGAAAATAAGATAAATAATAGAGGCCAAGGATTATGACCCAACAAATGTATTTTTCAAAATTATGCAACAAATTGTTGTTGATCATTGGAAGAGGATGACTACCCCCTTCCATCTTTTAGCATTTGCTTTGTCGCCAAGGTATTATAGAAAATAGATACTTGCAATGCCAAGGAGGGTGACACCATATAGAGATGTGGAGGTTGCTATTGGCTATAAGGCTGCATTTATAAAGATATATTTAGATGGTGAAACTTGAAATATTGTCTTGAGTGAGTTTGGCCAATTCGTATCTTCAAAAAATCATGTTTCCGCTCTTCATGTCAAATAAAGGACGAGTGCTGAGGAGTGGTGGTATGTACATAGTTAAGGCTCCATTTTTTTGCAAACCTTTGCAAGTAAAATTCTCTCACAAGTATGTATTTTTATTTTGTATTTTCTTGTTATCGTTTGATTTTATCATATTAAAATATTTTTATTTTATAGTTTATGTTTTAACTTTTGAAGTTTTGATTCTTGAATTATAAAATTAAATAGTAAATGTTGTATGCAAACTCAATAGGTTGCAAGTTCTTCAGCTAAGTAGAATTGGAGTCCATACTCCATCTACTGAGTCAAGTGTAGTCGTTTGGGTGCCAAAAAAGCAGAGGATTTGGTCTACATACACTCCAACCTTCGTCTATTGTCACATAAGCAACCTAAATACAATGAGGGTGCGACAAGTAATTGGGATCTAGTCCCCGAGTGTGCTGATTTAGATGCTATAATTGCACAACTTGCCTAAGTATCTATAGATGAACATGTGGTAGTTCTTGCACATGACACAAACATAGCTAGTGGGAGTAGCAATCTAATGGATTGTCGTTCAAATGCAGTTGACCTAGATGTTGACCTTGATGCTTTTGGATATTAAATATGGCTCATAATTTGAATTTTCATTGTGTGATGACATTTTGAGACTTGAATATTATCATTTTTGTAAATTTTGAATACGAGGTACTTTAAATTTTTATTTATTGGCAATTATAGATTTATGAGTATCACTCTTTTGATAATTATAGCTATATAGTTATAGTTAATTATAGATTTATGAGTATCACTCTTTTGATAATTATAGCTATATAGTTATAGTTATAATTTATATATTTAACTTATATGTTTGAACATATACATATACATATATATATGGACATACTTGTACCCATACCCAAGGAAAAAAGCTTTACCGTACCTGCGTACCTGAATCTGTATCTTGTACCTGTACCCAAACATCTTGTAATGTATTTGTAGATTAATGGTGTTTGGTTAAAAGATTTTGTCATGTGTGTGACAAATCTTCAAATCATTACATTTTCTCTAGGAAGTCGAGTTCGTCCCTGGACCCCCCCGGACCAGGCCAAGTTCGAACTGGTCTGTGGTCCGGGTCCAATCCACCTGTGGGTCCGGGCAGGGTCCGGTCCACAGGACCAAGTTCAAACCAGCCTTTGTATAGTTCGGACCCAGGCGAGATTCGCGCAAAACAACGAACTTGGTGCGAACTCCAGCGAATTTTAGCCCACAGATGGAATTTAAGCGACTTTTTTTGCATATTTTATAAAGTTTTGACATCCACAACCAAAATTTTTGACATCGCCGAACTTGGGCCCACTAAAAAATAACTCTCGATGCCTTTTTAAAATAATTAAAGTCGGTTGAGCTAGAAAATGTACTGCCCCCACAAAACCCCCGCGGGAGCGCTGCCCCTCGACCCCGCCCTGTACTGCGACAGGGAGCGCACAAGGGGCGCTGCCCCTTGACCCTGTCTTGGGGGCTTTGCCCCTAAACCCCCATTTAATAATTTGGGGTGGAAATTGCATCGATAAAAGTGGGGAAAAATTAACCTTCGAGTCTTATTAGGCTCCATATAGAAGATGATGATGATGAAGAAGAAGAATATCAATAAATTATTAATCCATTAGTTGGACTTCAAACAATGATACTTGAACTGATGTTATGATTTAATTTTAATGTTTTGAATTTTTGATGTTGAACTTGAACTTGAAGTATGTGATGGTATGATCATGATTCATGATGCTATGATTACAAGTGTTTTTGTTGTTTAAATGTTTTTATGGTACTATGTGACATTCTAATCTTAACTCATGCTTCTAGGATATATATATATATATATAATTTACATATATATATATATATATATAATTTACATATATATATATATAATTTACATGTTTTTGTAAAAACGAACCCGAACCCGAACCCAAACCCCTTTTCAAAATTTTGCCGTACCGGCAAACCGGTCCTTCGAACTCGAACCCGAACTCGCACCCGAACCCGAACTCGCACCCGAACCCGAACCCGAACCCGAACTAACATCCTAGCATTTTCTAGTTCTACAATTTAGCTAGAAAATGTGTGTGCATGTGGGGTGATTGGTTGGTTTATTTATATTCATTATGATAAAATCCCTCACTTATGTGTACATGTACTGTATGTTGAAGTATGTAGCTTCAGAAGAAATTTGTCTTATCTTCACTTGTTGTTTATCAACATGTTTCTGCCGAGACTCATATCCCAAATCATGTGTAATTCTGTGATAATATTTGAAGAGTCACCCGCGTGTAGTGACATGGATATTGTCATATCCCAAATCATGTGTAATTCTAGTGACATGGATATTGTCACCCAAGAGTCACCCGCGTGGAGCATGAAGAGGCACAAGTAGACACGAATCTATATGGACAGTCATTTGTTTGGGAATGGGAAGAGTCTCCTATTCGAAGTCTTCTTTTGATATGCGGTGAGACTCTTCAGCTTTTATATTCCGTAGGGCCCGTTTGGGTACTGGAATACCATATCTTGGATATGGTCAATTCTGGAAGATGATGCAATTCAGGAAGAATTCTTATCCTCAAAATGAAATCCGGAATATGGGCTGACCCGTTTGGTTCACCCGGAAGATGACTGGGAAGATGCATAAGGAATTTTAATAGTTTATTTTTTAATTTCTTTGAATATGGTGTGTATATACACACATGCACATGTGTATATATACATACATACATGTATGTATATATACATGTGTGTATATATACATGTGTATATATACACACGTGTATATGTGTATACATGTGTACATACACATGTATACATACACACATACACATGTACACGTGTGTTTATACACACGTGTGTATATATACACACATACATGTATATACACATACAAGTGTGTATCCATGTATACACATATACACACGTGTATATATATTATATACACACATACACACGTGTGTATACACATATACATACATTTGTGTATATATACACACATAATCCTTGGCCTCTATCATTTATCTTTATAGTCACGGATTCCACGAAATATTAAATTTGGTTTGTATATACACGCACATGTGTATATACACACGTGTGTATATACATCCTTATAGCAATATAATATACATCTTTATAGTCACGGATCCCACAAAATATTAAAATTGGTTTTCTAAAAATTGGAATTCCCATTCCACTTATTTTGAAATTCCAATTCCACCTATTTTGGTGGAAGATGCAAATACCCATTTTGGGGCAAAATTGGAATTTCGAAATTCCAATTCCAATTTTTTGGATGGACCCAAACAAGGAATTTGGCATTATCCGGAATTAGATAATGCCAATTCCGGTCCAATTCCAGCCCCCAAACGGGCTTACAGTTCAAGAGTTTGGGAATGTTGTTTGGTGAATCATATTCACCTATAATAAGTTGCTTTTTTCACATTGTCTCAGCCGGGGACTTATTTGCAGGTTGTTGATTATGATAGAGGTTGATAAGTAGTGATTTCAATTTTATTAGCTTAAAAGGTTGGTACTGCTGTAGTATGCATTTTGCTAAGCATGTATTGTGGATGTGGCTATAGCACATATTCTGAGCATTACTTTATTGCAGAGATTCATTGTTGATTATTATTCTGATTAAGTGTCTCAGAATATTGAAGCTTTGTATTCAGATTTGTATGATAAATAAAGGAGATCATTTTTGCGGTGTGGCTGGGTTTTTCCCTCGTGTAGGAGGGTTTTCCTAGGATAAATTATGTGTCCTTGTGTTTCTGATTTATCAGCAGTTTATTTATGCACTTCTGGTTCAAAACATTAACACTGTAAAGCCTTTCAGGTATACTTGAGGATGAAAAATAGATTTGGCAATTTAGTTTATTTTTCATTTCATGTTAGAAAATCTCCAAAGGCAAACTTTGTGTTGCTGTAAAAATTGTAAGTTTTGTCTATAGTTTAAGCTCTCTAGGGTTTTAGTTTTTATTTTACAAAGGAGATTCCTCATCTAATTTGAAGAAATGTTTTACCTCAAATATTAAAATGTGAACACGGGCCTAGGTGTTTTTGTCTGAATGTATAAGCACAAAATATTATCAATGAAATTCTTCTCTAGATTGCCTGTTTGGAGGATTTCTCCTGTCCAAATTATGGATGGGCTTCGCAGTACTTAAAAACTCTTCTTCTACCACTGTGGCTTGGGTCTTTTTTAAACAGCTCAATTGAAATTCAAGTTAGGTTGAAATGACCTTGGTGATGTTTTTCCCATTTGGCCAGAGTTCAATTTGGTCCTCTTATCAGGGGGTCTATAAATTGTATGTATATATTGCTAGTTTCTAATCTATTTAAGAAGAAATTCTGTTAAAAGAGAAATTGGTTGTCATTGAGCAATCATTTCTTCGGATATGATATAATAAACAGGATAGAAATTGTATATTTGATCTTAACAGCATATGGAACCTGAAAAATAATCATTAACATTTAGAGTCTCGGAGCTCCATAGGTTTTGTATCTTAGATTGTCAAACAAAGGCAAAAGTAGTTCAAGGACCCTTCTATAAAAATTTCACTACCTATTCCATTAGTCCTTGTGGAATTTGTAATTTGTAAAATAACTTGAAAGATTCATTGAATCCTCTAAACATCTTTTGAAAGTATCCATCAATGTATTGCACTACTAAAGTCAATCAGAGTTTATTCTTGCTAATAACATGCTTCATCTATGCTGTGTTTGTCTCAGAAACAAATGTTCCTTAATTTGACTGGCACCAGTCTCTTTTCGGCAGGTATTCTCGATTTCAGGGTGTGGCAAATCTCACATTGCATTTCCCTGAAAACTTTGGAGCCGAAACAACTCAAATATATTACATTGGGTTACGTGGTGAAGCTACTCAGGTATATTTGGAAACTTAACCAAATCCTTGAATAGTGCAAATTTATATTAGTGCAATTCAACTGTGTACTTTGCTGTATATTGGTTCTGATTTTAATTGACTATAAAAATAACATGTATGCAGATAAAGAGGGATGTCGTTGCAAATATTGTTTATGAAGCACTACCGAATCCATCTGATCACAAGTAGGTTGCAATTCTTTGATAGCAACAGGATGGAAATTTGGTTTACTATTTATCTGGGGTGTTTCATTATTTGTCTTGCTGAACATGCATTTGAGATAAATTATTGGATGATTCTTGGACAAAATAATGACATTTATCTATTCTAACAAAACATATTAACGAGGAGATGGATATAGGATGCTACTGTCCTTGATTGCTTCATGAATGTGGCCTGAATCCTTAGCTCACCACTGATTATTTATAGCATGTCAGAATAACAATGTATTCCAAGTACTGATGGATGGACAAGGTGAGATTTTCTCTAGCTTGGTCATGAGGTGTACAAGATTTGGAGCATGTATATAAGGTAATTGGAAGTAAGTCCTCTTGTGGACTTTTTACAAGGGGGGCCTCATACACCAAATTGGTGTTTTGGCTCTAGTGTTATCTAAAAGCGATCCTTCAATTCTACTTTATAATTCCATGGTAGGAAAATCTTTCAGATGCCTTGGCAAAAAAATATTGATGTTAGTAACAAATGATCATGACTTCCCTATGGGCACCATGTTTAATCTACGGTCCTAGTCTCCCTTGAAGTAAAGGAATTTTGAGGTTAGAAGATACCAAGAGATTAACAAGATTAACTGGTTTGTAGAAGATCTACACTAACTCTACTATTGAATTCTAGAATCGTCATCTTTTTCTTCACATCGTTAATTTAACAATTTCAAATTAAAATTGTTTGTGTCCATTTGCAACATCAGCATTTAATGATTATTCCACATGTATATGTACGAATCCTCCTACAAAAGGTTTCAACGACAGCCTTATCACAAAATCCATATTTGGTGGTAGTTTGCTCATAATCTTGTTATTTATAATATAAATTAAAGATGGATGTTGACTATTAATTTAAATGCTGTGTAATGGATTTCCATCGGCTAGTAGATCAGGTGGGCCATATGGCTTACACAATCTGTAGATTACATGTTACCAGAACTGTCATTGGTACTTGAAAACAGATTTATCATAGGTTTGCACTGTTTTCAGTTTTCACCAACTCCTGAGACACCATTATAAATGTTATAATAGCACTATATAAATGTTGTAATTTGTTTTGTTTTATATAGTAGTAGCCTGTAAGTCCTCGAGAGGTATGCTTACTTTGTTTTGTGGACTTCTAAATTGAAACACATGTCCTTATTGAAAGTTGCGTAAATTACATTTTTCAACAATTTCCGTAGCTTGACAATATGTTTTGTCATTTTGCAGACTTCCATCAGAAACTGGAGGTATTTCAAAAGTGCTTTGATAAATGGCATGACAGATGGGACGATACGCCATGTCTTTTACGTTAGTTGTTTAGTCTAAAGCTAAAATGTCAACTATGCCCCACAACGAGACTAATGGTTCAGAGAGACCTATGGAACTAACATCGAGGATGTTTAGTAGTAGTTGGATCCAGCAATTCCTGATTGAAAGTAAGATCCTCCTTTGGTAAATGGTAATTTGGAATGAAACTTATGATTTGCAAATCATCAGCAATGTTTCTTTTAGAAAATAGCTCAAACAACAAAATCAGGGGCTTTTATGCCTGTTTCTCTTCTTTTGGTGTGACATTCTGATTTCTAATAATGATTTTATAGGTTTGAGTTGGTTGGTTTTATTAATTATTATATAGATTAAAGAAAATGCCTTCTTTTGATTTATTGCTTGCGTCGTTCATCCATGTTGTCTCAACTATTAACGTGTGCAAGTCCAATAGAGCTTATGAAAAGGGTTAACTTGTTGAATAAACACGATCTTTTTTCAAAAGAAATAAATGCTAAGCCTAACGTTAGTATATAATAACTTGTAATTTGAAAGTTTATGTTAGTGTAAAGGGTTATTGTAAAGGGTTCTTGGCGATCGTTGGAGGTTTTTTTTTTCCTTCTATACGTAAAGATTATTATGTAGTAAATTTATTTTTTTTATGAAAAATTGACACTCAACAAATGCACAATAATAATTGTACAAAGCAATTAGAGATATCCTATTGTGAAGGATTCAAGTCACTCTATTTGTTAGAAAAGCATTCTTTAATGATTCATTAGAGATTTTCAATAATGACACTGATAGGTTTTATAAATATGAACACAAGAAATGTTTGAACAATTGAACTATAAACCAAATAATATTTGATGCTAAAACACATTCAACACTTTGAAAGGAATAACTGCTAGAGTTTTAGGTGACTCTACAACACCCCCCCACCCAATGTTGGTCTAAACCTAACTCGTATGTTCCTAGGTTTGCAAATTCTTTTGGTAGATCTATTGGTTACAGTGCTAGAACTAATGCTTTTTTAAGGTAATTGTTATCACTATAATCAATATGGTCATAAGGCTAATGAGTGAAGGACTAGAATCAACAATGAAAGATGTGAACCGGGGAAACCCTTACCAAAGGGAGATGCAATTCAATGTTACCTGATATGTTTGTCACAACTTTGGACACATGGCAGTGAATTGCAGGATGAGAATCGGTAGAGGCAATGTTGGATTATGGAGACAAACTGGCACGATGTGTTTCAATTGCAATAAGATTGGACATCTTCCTAGGTCTTGCAAAGCGAAGAAGAATAACACTCAACCAGTGAATAGGCTTGATAATGATAAAGGCAAGAAGGTTGTAGATGTTGAAGGAATTAAGAAGCAGATGAAGGATACATGGGTAAAGAAAGGAGAATTGAATTATTCTGAAATGACAAAGAAGTCCACTACATCAAGTAATGTGGAGACTTCATCATCTGACTAAGTCAAAGCTATTTGATTAGGGGGAGCAAATCAAGTAAGATCTATAACCTATGCCTTAAGATTGTGTGTGCGGTAAGATTTATCAGCATCTTTAAATGCCTAATGATGTTATGTAAGAATCTGATGAAGTATATTGCATTTCATATGATTTTATGCCAATGCATAATGGTTTTTTTATGGCATAGTGATACTTTATATTTCTAACCGTTGTGACCGGTTAAGGTTACTATTTGACCGTTTGCATTTATTGCTTGGTATTGAGATGTTATAAGGGATAAAGTGAAGTTCATTTGTCACTTTACATTTTACGAGCTAAGAAGTGCATTTGCGAGCATATGTTAAGCAATTTCAAAGTGTTTTGAAGTGTTTGACCTGGAGATTGTGATTTCGTGCTTGAAGTGGAGCGGTGTTTGAAGAACTCTACTAACGAACTGAAATGGTATCATTTTGTGTTGCAGAGGTTCTATCTTGTGGTGATATTGTTAGCATTACAGATACCCCTGTGTTGGTTGAGATTACTGAGGAGTCGAGACCAGTTTTCAAGTTACATCCTTTAAAGGCAACAAAAAATGATCCTGGTGGCGCTTTATCTTCGATACCTCATGGCGTGTTGTTAATTGAGGATGTAAGATCATTCATTCATTGCAAGATTGAAGATCTCGGTTACAATGCTATCTTTAATGCATTTACTAGATTATGTGATGGTGCTAGTTTGAAGGATGAGCATAAGCATTTGACTGATAAGGGTTTCACATATGTCCTTGAACTACCTGACGATTTCGAAACTGATTAGCTAAGATATGTACTGAGTTGATTCGACAATCAGTTCCTATGGCTGGACAAACCGCACAAGATTACGAAGGAGATTATCCACGTGGTGATAGGGTTGTGTGCGACCAACGATGTACCTGTTCTGAGAACTATTCCTGTTGGTGAGGTCACTTGACTTACAAAGTCTAAACAAGACCAACGTGCTACGACAATCAATAACATCGAAGATGTTGAAGTGAAGTTTTCTTCGATGGTGATCGGTTCTAAAGTTTATTAGTTGAGTAGATTGAACAGTGTGCCCGGTGGAGGAATTCATGCAGCCTATCGAATGATAAAGGAAAATGCTCAGTACTCTTAGGTCTATTCAAAAAAATTTCAAACAATTGGTTCATGGTCTTTTTTTGCAGAGTATATTGTGAAGAACACTTGAAAAAACCCTTGTTTCATGTCTTAGAGTACAAAATTGTGGTCATTAAACCCTAAGTGTCGAAAAGGTTTCTATTTGCATGTTACTTTTTTATCACTTAAAGTCATGTCTCGAATGGGTTCCTTTTTGTTAAGTTGTCGTTGTTCTAACCCTGCGGTCCTATATTATTCCCTAAGTCCAAAGTCCGCTAGATTAATGAAATTGACTATCTGCCGAGCTAATATATTTTGATTGAACGACTCGCATTCCCGCTATGTGGAAGTGATCGAATTTTAACCTTTAAGGCAATGCGCCGTTGCGCCATGTGTCTTTGGCGGGACCAGATGCATCAAAGACACAGATGAAAGGATAGCCGAAAGATGCTTTTCATCCAACGGTTGGCGCATTACCTTTATCACAAAGATGAGCGAAGGATATCATTGAGGGAACGCGCCATTGTGACACGTGGAGTTTGGTGGGCCAGAGTGTTGTCAAAAAGGAAAGGTTAAATGAAGAACAAGTTAGATCTGATCTAACAGTTGGCGTGAAGCCTCATAACAAAGATGTTGAATTACTCTTCGAGGGATAGCGTCGTGATGTCACGTGTCTTCAGTGGGCCCAGATGTGAGCAAGCAGATGAAGTAAATTGGGAGCATGTCAGATTAGATCCAATGGGTGGTGCTAAGCCTTATGGTAAAGATGCGCACATGATAGTCATTAAGGGATTGCGCCATGTTGCCACGTGGAATTCGGTGGGTCCGATGGATGATTAAAGGTTATAATAAATCAACGCTATCTTCAATAAGATCCAATGGCTGCCGTTAACCCTTAATCACAAGATGAAAGGTTTTTACCCATTGAGGGAACACACCGTGTTGACGCGTGTTCAAGTTGATGGGACCTCATAGCAGTGTAAGGACAAATAAAGACCAGTTAAGTTAGATCTAATCTAATGGATGACGCAAAGCCTGAGATTAAAGGTGATGTTTTAACCAATGAGGCATTGCGCCATGCTGCCACGTGTCTTTGCAAGATTGAGGCCACAGATTATAAAGGTGATTAAAGTCGCTAAAGATAGAAAAGATCTGACAGTCGGTGCTAAGCCTTAAGAAGAAAGTGTTTGATGTTTAACCACCGAGGGAAAGCGACATTGTGACACGTGTCTAAGTTGATGGGGCACGCATAGTAATGAAGAGTTAAGTAAAGATCATACATGTTGGGAAGGATCTAATGACTGGTGCAAAACCTTAGATCAAAAGTGATTGGAAGTTAACTATCAAGGGAAAGCGACATGATGCCACGTGTCTTGAGAGATGAACGTTGCGGAAGATTTGCTGTGGACCGTCCGGTACAAGGAAAAGTCAGTAAAATCGACGGCTCCGTTTTAAAATACAAAAGTAGCAAATTTTAAACAGTTGTACGCCAAGCATTGAACTCGGAGGAGTAATGGCGAACATGTGTTTTCTTCTCAGTCAAAATTTAATGCTTAAAGTGATGGGATTGTCATTATATCGATCACTCAAGTCATTGTGCATAATTGATAACAGTTGCAGAGCGGATTGAAGTTGCAGTGATCACGACCGAATTTTCAAGCTTCCTGCTGAACGGGTAATTTTCTGGTACTAATACTTCTGGGTCATAGGAAATTTTAAAAGGAATTAGTAAGGTGCAGAAAGACAGATTTTATTGTTCATATTAGGTTGTTAAACCTAAAATTCACGATGCCGCCTAGAAGAGAATTCACCGGGAAGATTAATTATAAGGATAGAAATGTCTGTGATGATTTGCTGCAACAATTAACAATGTCCACTAATGATTCCTCGAAGACAAAGGAATTAGTCCCCAAGGATCCACGCCTAAAAATTACTGAAGGGTTATATAATTTGGGTCAGTCTGTTAGGGATGCTAAGATAGGTATGACTGGTTTGGCCTTGTTTAAGGTGCTCTATGGTCAGAGAAATGCAAATCCCCCACATAATAATGTATGACAGTTTGACGTAGGAAAACTGGTAGTGCCTGGTATTTTTATGGATATGGACATGCTTACACGTATAGCGAGGAATTATGATAGCATATCCAGAGTAGTCAGGGACAAGAATGGGCAAGTCTTGATTAAGGTGACTGCACAAGAGATTAGGGAGGTATTAAGTCAAAATGATCCAAACACTTCCATGGATAAGATTGATTTTGTTCAGTTAAAGGAAGTTTACCAAGCCCAGAGGAAATACTTCAGAGAGGGGCCCCTCAAGTAATACTTTGGCACAGTTGGGGACTTAATTCTGGTAGGGCCAAACACAAAAGAACCTTTCAAACTTGACTACTTTACTTTGAAGGCCAAATTAGTTTATAGGGCTCTTTGCCAAATATGTGGAGATGATGAGCAAGTTGAGATGCCTATCCACTATATGCTAATGATGGTTGAGATTTTGCATCCCCATCTAGCAATAATTTTTGATTTCGCCCCATATATTGCAGACCTAATTCATGAAGGGCTGATAGGTGTCCATAACACAAAGGTGTCCAGACCTTTTGCATGGTATTCATTGTTGATGCATGTGTTTCTGTTTAAGGGGGCACATTATTTTGAGAAGGAAATGGAACTGACAAGATTTAAGGACAATGAAATCATGCCTGTGCAATTGTGGAATGCAGACATGACCTGGGACAATAAAGAGGCTAGCTACATCAATTTTTACAGATATTTTGCTGCTAGACTCAGGACATTGTTGTTGAAAGAGGACCCTAGAATTCCTGAAGCATTATCAAAATTCTTGAGACCAAAGGAATTTGACCCAGAGCTAAATATAGTACATAATTCGGGTGATGTTATCCCTTATCCAGTGTCAACTGTATTCAGGGTCTATGGTTTCAGGGGAGTGCCAAACATTTTTACCCTATAGAGTGCCCCTTAAGATAGGATTGGCAGAGGTCCTGAGACAAATTGGAAGTTTGCAAGAAGATGCCCTGACTGGAAGAGGAAAAGGAATAATCTTTCCTGTAATCACTGTTGCCCACCAATTTATCATCACCAAGGGAGGATGGAAACATCTGCAGGGTTTTTTGAAACCATACAATTTGACCACATCAATATCCAGGTGTGCTGACCCTGAGGGTTTCATTAAAGACATGTTTAGGGAGAAGACAAAGTGTGTAGTGTTGAATCATCAATTCAACTTCCCGGAAGACATAGTCATAAATGAACTTGACTTGATTAACCAGGAAATAAAGAAAGAAAGATGGTTGGCTTACAAGAAAAGCCTTGATTTTATTCACCGTTTTGATGATGCATATGATCCTTTAAAGGATTTCTAGCCTTGTGCCAAGAAGATTGAATCACTAATGGATATGTTTGAAGAAATGATGCAAGTTCTGAACCAGAAAAGGGATAACATATTGCAAACAGAGCCAGAGAAGGCTAAGGCAATTTTGGGTAAAGTCTTCCCTGTTAGACATATCCCACGAGGAGAATATGTAGTGTACAAACGAAGCGGATATAGCACAATCTTACCATCAAGTGGACAAACTAGTGATCCTAAGGGAAAGAGGCCACTAGAGCCTAGTGCTCAAAGTCTTCCATCTCCCAAGAGGCAAAAGGTAGAAGAAGGACAACAACAGCAACATGAACAACTCTATTCTCCCTCCCAATCCCCAATACGCATGGAAGAACAAGCTGTAGCTCAGCAATTAGTGCAAATGGGGAACATTGGACAAATTTATGTCATAGATGAGGAATTACAGGAAGGGGTACCTGAGGAGCCCAAACATGCTCATTTGGATCTGACAGTAGCAGAATTTGCTGGCAAAGAGCTAGATCCATTGACTCAGCAAGCAAGTGACAAATCTCTGTCTGATGACAATTTTGTCAAAGAAAGAGCATTTTTACAGTTCTTATGGAGGATTCATATTGATGAATTCAAGAGCAAATGCCAAAAAAAACAAGAAGAACAACCTGCCAGAGACAAGGAGGAAATTGAGAATGAAATCAAGCAGGAGATGATTTCCAAGTTTGAAAAAATAACTCTTGAGGAAGGAAGAGCACTAGTAAGGAAAGGAGTATTAATACTTCCTGAATGGGACACAGCTGATGCTATTGTCTTTGATGCTGTCAGAAAGGAGACAAAGACTATTCATACTACCGAAGCAGAAGTACAACAAGCTTCGAAGGGTGTGAAGTTCAGTGAGGATCATGCAACCCTGGTTATGTGGCAATTGAAGAAGAGAGACCCCAGAATAGAAGGCGAGGATAATCAGGCTGAGCATTCAGGTAGCCTTCTGGTGCGGAGGGTTGCAGAAATAGGAGTTGTTGAGGTAGCAGGTATAAATTTGGAATCCGCTAAGTTCGGTCTAAGTGTAGCCCAAAAATTAGAGGATGAACTCAAAATCTTGAGTGAAAAATTTAAAGTGTTCTAGGTGCATACAATGAGGAGAGAGTAAAATCTATTGAGAAAGATAAGAAGATTGCTGAACTAGAGGGTAAAAAATGAAAACATTATGTTCCCCAGATGATGATTGCTCAGGAACCTTACCAACCTTCATCATCTAGCCCATATGTCACTTATCCTCCTCCCATGCCATCAAGCCCTGTTACTCTAACAGATGTGGAAATGGAAAGAGACAAATTATTGGCTGAAAGGAAGAGGCTCGAAGAAACTTCTAAAAAAGACCTTGAAGAATCTTCAACCTACAAAGAAGCAGAGGAATGGGTAAAACAGAGGCACACTGACAAAATATACTCCAGCCTCCTGAGATGTGCTAAAGAGGTGAACCTTGCCGACCTTTATTTGTTGGGCAAAAGGGTTTTTAATATTATCAATGAATATGATGCAGACAAGGATCAGTGGGGTCTGGTCATGGACACCTAGAAAGGAAAAACAACTAAGGTGAAATCTTTCTATTCCATGTCCAAAGAAGAGAACAATATTGATATTGTTTTAACTAGAACTCACAAATGTCTGAAACTAATAGGAAAGTAGAGACCTTGAGGAGAGAGTTTTCAAAGGACTGTTATGTGCTTGAATGTGACCTCTAAATCAGGCACAAACCCAACATAGTCCTTACTCAATCATTCAATTTGCAAAGATGGACATGAATTGTCTATTTCGCAAACTTGATTGAAGCAACCTACTACCTCCTATTTAGTTGGGGATGTCGAATTTACTCTCAGAATGAGAGCCAATAACCTTGACCATTGCTAAAATGGAGGATTTATAAAGCATAAAAGATGAGCAAAATGCCATTAATCTAAGAAACAAAATGCCATTAATCTAGAAATGAAGTGCATATTAATCTAGAATTGCTTGAAAAGATGATGAAATTAAGCTACTAGATATGTAAGCAAACTACGTTAAGATGCAACATATTATTACTCTAAATGATAATAAGGTAATTATGCAACAAAGCTTAAAAGCATGATAAAAACAAGGTAAAATTTAACTATAGTTTTGATGCTCTCCAATTCATCCCCTCAAATGAAGAAAATGAGGCCCATAATATAGAAGAACCATGGAAAGAGGGTGAAGAGTTTCTTGAAAAGAAACGGTTGCCTCTTCATTTTCATTTGAGACAAAAATGCAAGAATTATTTAATTAAAAGAGTGGATTATTGCCACATGAGTGACTTTTCATATAGAATTATGGAATTGTTTTTGAGGATAATCCATTCAAACAATTAAATAACTATTCAATTCCTTTTGATGTGTATTAGCTAAAGGGGGTGAAGTTAATTTAATTATTCAGTCGATTCTGTGCAGTTGATCCAGTCGACAGTTTATTTTGCCTACCATTCTATAGGGATCGAGAACCACTAGTAACAAATCCAAAAGCACCCATTGCAGATACAGCTAGGCTTATAGTAGGCAGCTAGAGCAGCAGTTCCCGTAAGTGGATAGAAAATCTCCACGACGACCTCCCTACTATTATAATGGGCGGTTCCCCCATAGAATTGTAGGGCATATGCACACTTAGGACTTTAGAATTAAATTAATTAATCATAGGGATTTTTAGCTAATAAACCTTGATAATTTGGGAATTAAATATAGTGTCAGATTTATGCAAATTTAGGTTTTTTGCATTTGAGACGAAGTCAATTAAAGTGAAATAGGAAGGAGAATTTTCCTAGTATAATAGGACTTCGATGATGAGAAATTGAAGGAACACGCCAAAATTGATTAGAATTGTGAGGTGCCAATTTTGGGGTGTTACATTTTGCCCCTCTTTGAATTGATGTGCGAGCAACGCATTGATTCAAAGAATAGTCTGATGTGAAGATGAAGATTTCGGAAGTCTAGGTTAGGTTGCCAAGACACCGATCATATCGATAAGCATAATCATCCGAGAGAAGATCAGAATCAGGGTTAGATTGCCCCAATGTCCGCTGATAGCTGATGAAGATTTAGGACTATCTCCAGAATCAGGGTTAGATTGCCCCAATACGGAAGGTTAGCCCTCTGAGATCCAAGTTAGGTTGCCTAGATAACGGTCTAAAGAGCTTTCGAGAGCCATCTTCAGAATGAAACATAACTTTTAGGAATTAGGGTTAGATTGCTCCAATACCCAATGAGATTTCAAGAATTATCTCTAGAATGAAGCTTGATCCTTAAGGATCCGAGTTAGATTGCTCAGATACCTAGAAAGATAGATGACAAGATGCGAGACATCCAGATGCCCCTAGAGATTCAAGATCATGAAATATCCAATTTTGACCATAAGGTACGAAAAACTGAATATGCCTTAAGTGATGAGATGCCCCTAGCGATGGGGACTTTTGATTCAGATCAGACTGATTCGAGAATAATGCGAAAAGATTCAATGATGCAATCATCCTGCCCCCTCGGGAGTGAAATCAAAAGATGACATCATAATTATGAGAGCGAGAAATCGCAGATAGAAGTAAGATCGAAAATCCAAAGAAATCAGAGGGAGATCAAGAGAAGGCA
This sequence comes from Thuja plicata, assembly GCA_018584345.1. NCBI lineage: Eukaryota > Viridiplantae > Streptophyta > Pinopsida > Cupressales > Cupressaceae > Thuja > Thuja plicata. The sequence continues at coordinate 1,777,226 of MU224103.1, read as the reverse complement.
GAATTGATTTAGAGCGATCGAGAGGTCCTGTTGACTAGGTTTGACCATAGTTGACCAAGTTTGACCAGAATTGACTAGAGTTGACTTTGATGAAAAGGTTGTAGAAGCTGAGAAAATGATGACGAGAGATGATTCTGACAAAAAAGCGATGTCAGAAAGTTGACTGCACAAGCGTCTGATTGCGTCGGTCCCAAAAATTTTAAAACGTGATTTTGAGCTGCTTAGGAGTGTTAGGTTTTGATTTCGATTTTGATCATGAAAATGGATTCAGAATGGTCCATTTAGCCAAGGGTGCAATTTTCGCAGAAAACAGAGCACTTTTAAAACTTAGGTCAAAAGCTATATAAGGCCCGGAGGGGTCATTTTCAAATCATTATTCACCTTTTGACTTTAGCGATGGCGAGAGCTCCAGTTGACATTGATAGCATTCCCGTGCATACACACCGATTTGAGCACTCCCGACGATACAAACGACCACCAGAGTATGATGCACCTGTAAGTAATCGCAACATTATCCTGTATTTCAAATTTTTATCAATTTTATAGCATTTTTAGCATGTTTTTGAAGTCTTTTAAGGTCTGTCACGTCCAATCTTGCGCGAGGGAACAGTTTCCTTGCACCGGCCTAGATCGCCTTTCACGCGAGGAATCAGATTCCTCGCGCAGGTTAGGGATTCCTCACGAGGGTCCCTTTCGTGTGCTTGCACGAAGTGCGCGCTTACGCCACGCGAGTTTTTAGGAATCTCGCGTGGGAAGAAATCCTGTCTCGCGCGACACAGAAAGCTCGTGCAGGAAAAGAGTTTCCTCGCATGGGAAATTCGCTTAGCTCAAAAATTTGTCATTTTTTATGCCGTAGAGTCAGCTAGTTACAATGCCTCAAAACTGTGTTTAGGATAGGTCCATAGCTGTATTTGATGTCATTGTTTTGAAAAATCATCATGTTGAGGTACTGATCCAATTTTGTCGCTTGCTTTGCAGGTTGACTTCCCTAATATCGCTTTCCAGTCGCATCATCCTGTCATGGGTGAGCTACTGTAGAGGTTATTAGATGCTGATGGTTCCCATATCGATGGGCTCGGATTGTCATACCTTCGTGATGCACTCGATATTCGGGTAAATCACGGTCTATTGGGTGCACTGGTCGAGCGTTTCCATTCAGAGATGAACACATTTCATTTACCGCAGGGGGAGATGATAGTTACTCCCGAGGACATTTACAGGATTTTGAGAGTACCATTTCACAGAGCTCGTGTGGAGTATGATACTCAAGTGAGAGCAGGTACACTAGCGTTGAGAGCAGTCTTTCGGGATGATCTAGTGATGGGTCGGGCCATCTCTTGGGAGGATTTGATTCGTAGCTACGGCGTAGATCATCCAATAGCGGTTGTCTTGGCACTTTTCTTGAGTTGCCACTTGGTGCCTGATCGAGGTCAGCACGGGTTGGAGTGCGGTTGGGGAGGCATGTTGCAGAGGATGCTAGCTACACCTGCAGTTACCTTCGGATGGGGCGAGTGTATGCTCGCTCAGATGTATCATGAGATGCACGAGATTGTATATCGAGATGCACAGACCATGGCGGCGGGAGTCGTCCTTCTTCACATCTGGGCCTGGGAGCACCTTCCCATATGTAGGCTGATTTTCCATGACACACGACAGCCTTTGGAGCTGTATATATACAGGTACGCAGGTCCCATGACCCAGCCCGCGCTGGGTAAGACAGAGCAGTGGCGGGCTCAGATAGATGACATGGCAGCAGTCATATGGCGGCCTTGGATAGCCACAGAGGTATGGGATGATGCACGACATGAGTTGTCATATATGTTCTGTTCACGTCCTTTGATCAGGCGTACCATCAGTGTTATTGAGCACTTCTTTCTCACACGAGTGTTGCGACAGTTCGGGACACCTCAGGATGTCTCACAGGACTTTTGCACTTATGCCCGATTCGTCGATGAGACGAAGAAGGGTTGGCAAAGACAAATGGACAGAGGTCAGAGCATGATAAATGCTCAAGTACCACCAGCTATGTGGGATTATATGGCAGGGGTGACGAATGCAGGGATGACACCTGCATACAGGGAACATATATTAGCATGCCCATTCCTGAGATATACATATCATGTTGGCCTGATCCCTCATGTACAGCAGTAGGCACATCAGCTTCCCTTGCAGCAGCAGGCACAACAGCCGCCCTTTCAACAGCAGGAGAGGGTAGTACGACCGAGGAGTGAGCAGATTCCTATCCCCACTAGACCTATGGGGTCAGATGCAGGTGCCAGGAGCAGTGGCAGTCAGTAGGGAGAGGACACCATCATGGTTGATACTATTCTGATTGATCCACAGGTAGGCGGATAGGTAGCCCAGTTACAAGAGGCTCTCCGGAGGGTTCGAGAGAGGGCTAGACAGTCACAGAGGGAGCGAGATGACTTCCACACACAAGTGATTGTTCAGGAGACCCGAGTAGCTGAGCGAGATCGAGAGATCCAGGGGTTACAGGAGGCACTGGCGAGATCACAGATAGAGACGAGGTACGAGGCTGCTCAGGCAACTTATTACTATGTTGCTTACATGATTACAGTTCCTGAGGCAGCAGATCAGGTTCAGCCATTTTTAGAGTATGCTGGGGCACGAGCCGCTCCATAGGGACCACCTCCTCAACTGTAGAGTATGCCACCCCCTCCACCTCCGCCGGGTGGTTAGATGAGATACCTGTCATACCTATTGTACCACCATTTTGATATATTGTGTTCGAGTAGCACCCTTGTACAACTGACTGATATATATATATATATAAGCTTGATTTTGGCATCATTGTACTTGTTTATATATTGCTTGAGATTTGTATGTCTTATGAGATGTTTCTTATATGATTAGATGTAGAAATGTATATGGATGAATATGCAAATGTTTATGCACATGTTTTATTGATGTATGAATGAATGTAGTGCAATGATAGATGTTAGATGGATAAATGCTATGTATGATTTGATTTATGCTTATAATGGATGCACATGTTTATGGATATATAAATGCAAATGAATGTATGGAAATGCATTTTTTTAGAAATGAATGTAATGCAACGAATGCAATGGTACTAATCATCTCATGCAGGATATTGCAATATACAACAGGTACTAACCAAAAGAACATGAACGAAGATTGAGAGAGAGGACCGAACACTTGTGCAGTCGAGATGGAGCTAGGATAAAAGATGAGGACCTTCGAAGAATGAGAAGAAAATGAAGAGAGCACCAAAACTGTCGCTATGCAAGCCTAAGCTAAATGCAACCCCACGACTTGGTTGTTGGACTCAGCGTATAATCATCATCGAGTACTTTTGGAATATCAGAGTCAATACAATCCTTACTGGTGCCGCTGCGACCATAAGAATATGAATATGACTTTCATCGGATTAAATGTAGGAAATGAACATAAGCACCAAGGCACAAAAGCCAAGGTGACCTGAACATTGTTTCCATTTTGATATAGTAAGAGTAGACAAGTAAACAAACAAAGCAATAACAGTCAAGGAGATAGTTCCAACCTCCCCTTGGCGTACAAATAAACAAGATCGAGGGATGTGAGGTTTTTCCACCTTATTGCAAAAGCTCTTATCACATACACCCTGTTTATTTGACACTGTCGGATCATCGAAACCACACCCACAAGTAGTAGACAAAGAAAATATCAATGAAATTCATGAGAATAGACAACATACAAAAAGAGAGTCAATCATAACTCAGCATGTTTCAAAGTTTACGATTGTGCATGTGTTTAGGGTGTTGAAATACACCATTGTGCTTGTGAGTGCATTGTGTTTGATTGCTATCGAGAGATGTTTACGTTGCAAGATATCCAATGTGTGTTGAAAAAACATAGATGTGTCCAAAGAGAGCGTTGAAAAAAACTGTTTGATTAGGGTGTTGAGAAACACCAGTTTGTGCCAATAGAAATTTGTCCTTTAGAACTGACAAGATTACTGACTTGAGTGCAAACCGAAGAGCGATCAAAATAGGGAACCATGCCCCCAAGTAACGAACGGATTGAAGTCGAATATGCAGATAGCGATTCGATGTGAGAAATCTTAGTAATATAGCGACAGTAGGAGGACGCAGTGAGAACCACTGGTGACTGACATGAGAGATATTCTCAAGCATAAATATCGATGACAAGATCTAGGCATCAACAGGCAGACTCAGTGATAACCACTAGTGACTGATGCGAAGAGGAGAAATAATCCCAAAGATAGGACAATGCCCCCTAGACCAGGAAGATGCCCCCAAGTGTGACCAGTTTCAATCCATGTGAAGTCGAGCAAAATCTCGAAGATGACTGAAAGCAAATGCATGAGCAAACTAAAGCAGTAAAGCAAACTAAAGCAAGAAAGCAAACTGAAGCAGGAAAGTAGAATAACAACTGCAAGAAAGCCAAGAGATGCTGCGATAGATAGAGCCTTGCAGAACAAGAGGCACCTGATTACCAGATTTTCACCATCTTGGAAAAAATTCTATTTTTGCTACCATGATGCCTATTTACCAGGTTTTCATCAATGGCACATTTTTCTCTTTTTTTTTTTTGTATTTTCAGTTTTTCAAATTTTTTTTGTATTTTTTTTGTTTTCAATTTTTTTTGATATTATCAAGGCACCTCTTTACCAGGTTTTCACCAGGATAATAAATACATCAAAGCGCCTGTTTGCTAGGTTTTCACTAAGATGATCATTTATTAAGGATATTTTACAATTATTAGGATTTTCTTAGAATAAAGTATGTACATGAGCATTCAGAAGACATGTGAACTGTAGAACTTCTTCAGGTGAAGAGCGTTGATAGGCTCTTTGAGTTGTTCACCTTTTGTAGTAGAAAGCTGGTAAGCGCCAGACCCAAATACTGCAGTAATAATATACGGACCAAGCCAGTTTGGCTCAAATTTTCCTTTTTGAATCCGCCGTTGTTGATTCTTAGGATTCTCTCTCAGGATGAGATCACCCATTTGGAAGTCTCTGGGTCCAACCTTCTTGTTATAGCTTTTAGATATCCTCTTCTGATATGCTCGGAGATGATCGAACGCCACCTTCCGACGTTCATCCAGTAGTTCAAGCTCTTGTAGCTGAGATATTCTGATATCGTCGTCAGTAATGAGGCCCTTCAGAGAGACTCACAAGGTAGAATCTCAACCTCAATAGGCAGCATTGCATCTGGACCATATACTAGAGCAAAGGGTGTGGCCCCTGTTGGTGTTCGTATACTGGTGCGATAAGCCCATAAAGCCAGATTGATCTGGAGATGCCAGTCTTGTCTAGATTTGTGTACTGTACAGTGTAGGATCTTGAGAATTGTCTTGTTTGAAGCTTCCGCCTGGCCATTACCCTGGGGGTAATAGATAGAAGACCAGTGCTAAATAATCTTGAACTTAGTGCACAATTTTTTTAGATCTTTGTTCTTGAATTGTCCCCCATTGTCAATGATTATAGAGGAGGGTACACCATATCTACAGATGATGTAGTTTAGTATAAACATGGCTACAGACTTGCCATCAGCTACACTGAGAGGTACTGCCTCAACCCATTTGGTAAAATAGTCAGTAGCAGTAATGATGTATTTATGTCCTCTCGAAGAAGACGAATATATTTGACCCACTAAGTCGAAGGCCCACTGTTGAAATGGCCAGAAAGTAATGAAGGGAATAAGCTCCTTGGCTGGAGCATGAATCAGATTACCATGTAGTTGACATTGTTTGCAAGACTTAGCAAACTGTGTAGCTTCCTTCTCCATATCCGGCCAATAGTAACCAGCTCTAATAAGTTTACGAGCCAGTGCCAGACCATTTGAGTGAGACCCACAGATGCCTTCATGTACCTCTTCTAACGCGCACTTGGACTCATCAAGTTCTAAACACCTAAGGAGGGTACCGTCTAGACCTCGTCTATACAAGTCGCTAGCTACGATGACAAACCGTGAAGCACTACAGATTAAATGGTGTTTCTCAGTTCAAGTATATGTGTCAGGAATAATTTGGTCACGAAGATAAGAGTAGATATGGTGGTAGCGGGATGAGTCGTGTCCAATGACTGAACAGATCATCCGGGAGTCAGAGGAATCATAGGCAGGGTAGTATAACATCTCCACTATGAATTCATGTCTGAAATCATTATCTGGCATTTGTAACATAGAAGCCAGGGTAGCCATGACATCAGCTGCTTTATTATCCACCCTCGGAATTTGCTGGAAAGTAACATGTGCAAAGTATTTCTTGAGGCCGTCAACCATCTTTTTATAGGGCACCAAATTTTCATCTTTTGTTTGATAGATGTCATTCACTTGATTGATAACCAGTTGTGAATCTCCAAAGAATTTTAGCTCATCAACACGCCATTCAATAGAAATCTTTAGTTCATTGATCAAAGCTTCATACTCAGTAGTGTTATTTGTGCAAGGAAACATCATTTTGTATGCCTTTGGTAATGAATACCGCTAAGGTGTAATGAACAAAATTCCAGCACATGACCCCTACTGGGTGAACGATCCATCAAAGAACATGGTCCACGTCTGATGTGTGAGTACCATGATGGACTCATCTGGGAATTCAATCCTTAATGGTTGATGATCTGTAATAGGTGCCTCGGCCAACTGATCTGCAATCGCTTGTCCTTTGATAGATTTCCTCTCAACATATTCAATATCAAATTCACTAAGGAGAATGACCCATTTAGCTAGTCTACCTGTGAGGGTAGCTTTACTGAGTAAGTACTTTAATGGGTCAATTTTTGCGATTAGCCTTGTAGCGTGAGCCAACATGTAGTGTCGTAACTTCTAGGAAGTAAACACCACTGCTAAGCAAGCTTTCTCAATTACATAATAATTCATTTCATAAGAGACCAATGTTCTGCTGATGTAATAAATGGCTCTTTCTTTATTAGTTTGATCTTCTTGGGCCAATAGAGCACCCAGAGATGTTTCTGTAGCTGAGATATATAAGATTAATGGCTTCCCATGAATAGGAGGCATTAATATAGGCGGATTGGATAGATATTATTTGATCTATTAAAAGCCTTGTTCACATTCTTTGTTCCATTCATAAGTCACACCTTTATGTAGAGTTTTAGTAAATGGTTGACTTGTCAGCTAGCTGCGAGATGAAACGCCGGATAGATTGAAGCCGACCTTGGAGACCTCTAATTTGATTGATATTGTGAGGTGGAGGCATTTCCATGATAGCTTGCACTTTTGTAGGATCCACCTCGATTCCCTTTGTGGAGATAATATAGCCAAGTAATTTTCGTGAAGTAACCCCAAATGCACATTTCTTAGGGTTAAGACGCAGTCTAAATTTTTCCATACGATCTAGTATAGGGCCTAGATTTGTGAGATGTGTCTTCCTGTCCATACTTTTAGCAAGCGTGTCATCCACGTAGTCCTCCATTGTCTTATGCATCATGTCATGAAATATGGTAGTGACAACTCTCTGATAGGTGGCTCCATCATTCTTAAGTCCAAAAGGCATAACATTCCAGCAGAATGTACCCCATGCACAAGTAAAAATAGTTTTCTCTTGGTCCTCTGGCACAATTTTGATTTGATTATAGCCAGAGAAACCATAGTGAGTACATTTCATACCCTGCTGTCATATCCACAATCATGTTAATGTTGGGAACTGGAAAATCATCTTTTGGACATGCCAAATTTAAGTCTCTAAAGTCTGTGTAGACTCTGATAGATTTGTCATGTTTAGTCACTGGGACTATGTTAGAGATCCACTCTGCATGATCAATTGCTTGGATGAACCTATCTTTTAGAAGTTTTTCCAATTCTGCCTTGACCAGTAGAGCCACATGTGGATGCATCTTCCTAAGTTTTTGTTTGACTGGTTTCACACCTGGAGCTATCGAAAAGTGATGCATGATGAGATCATGATCCACACCCGGCATGTCAGAATATGTCCATGCAAATTTTATCTTTTTTTCCTTGAAGAAGTCTGTGAATTCCTTAAGTTCTTTTGTAGATAATGATTTGACCACATGAATGATGTGTGGATGTTCTTCTGTTCCCAGATTTACCGGCTGAGTTGGCTCAATTAACACTGATGAGCGTTCCTGGAAGTGACTCAGAAGCACATCAAGTATCTCATCCTCAGGTGCCTCAGAGAAGTTTTCACCTTCGGATACGTCTTTTCTTTTTACTTTTTTTTTTGCTCTGATACTACCACAATGTGGTTTTCACCATTAGAGCGCCTATTTTTTCTTCTTTTAATTTTATGACTAAGATACTTGATGTCAGCCTCGGTCATGTTGACACTTTCTTCACTAGTGGAGGACGTTACAGGTTCAACAACATGAAGGTAGCAGGCTAGAGTATAATCATTCTGGAATGTAAGGACTTCATTGGATGAGGTAGGGGAATTCCAGTCTATTAACTCGGGATGTTGGAGTGAAAGAGAAGTGGCAGGTTCAAGTGCATTCACGGTATAGTCATCGAAAGCATTGACTAGCAAGCTGAGAGATAAATCGATCTCATCCAAAGGTGTGTTCAAATCCTGTTGACCCCTAATGACCGAAGTAGAAGCCACATTAACATTTATGGACTTGGACTCATTAGACCTTTCACTAGACCCCTCACTTACATCGAGAAGCTTTTCATAAGATCCTTCTGACAAACTGTCAAACTCATATTCATGAGAATCTGTGTCCGAACTCTGACTTGGGTGTTTGCACCATGAAGGTTTTTGAGCTCTTACAACACTAGCTTGTTCTTGCGCCAACTGTTCTTGAAACTCTGGTGGTATGTATCGTTCACCTTGGAAACTAGGATCTTGCAACACTTTCCATTGTTCATAGGTTAGTGCATCAAATGGAGTGATTTTATCAGAATCGCTGTCAGTCTCAACTGTACTGGCATGCGGTACAAAATTATCTAGCTCAGCAAAGAATGCTGCCAAATCTGGAGGAATGGGATAAGGAAAGTAATCCTCATCAGAGCTATATTCTATGGTGTCGACTGCAGCTGTGCCTTCAGGTTCTGGTGAAGGATCTAATTTTGGCACAATTTTGTTAATCCCTAAATAGAATGGGATCTTCTTGAAACCTAAACCAGTTGTGTCTTTTGTCTTTTGACCCATAGCTTTAATAGGTTCAACTAACCCATTACCATTCACCCCTATTGGGCCACTCCCTTTGTACCCAAAGCATTTCATAATATTAAGACCTTCATTGTTGGGATTTAGTTCACGAGCTGGGGCAGTCTGTTCAGATATACTCTTTCCTTTGCAAAGCCAAGCTTTAATAGCTCTTTCCTCATCTTCATCTTCTAATGGGGTAGAAGCCCGTACAAAGGCACCATCATAAACTATCTCAAGAGGAGCATAAGATATGTTGTTCTCAGAAGGTCTCCCATACGAACGAGGAGACAGAGGTAGAGCTGCTAACGATAGCACAAGTTCTATTTGATACCCCCCATGCCTATGTCTATGATTTTCAGGGTCTATTCCATGTCTCTGAGCTTGGCATCACAGAATTTTGTGTATTCTCTATTAGTCGAAACAAGACTATCAGCTGACTGAGTGAGCACATTACAAGAAGAGCCCATACTAGCAGGAATTGTCACCTCTGCGCCTTGGAAAGAAAATATAATACACTGATGGTATGTGGAGGGAACCGCTTGCATCTCATGGATCCATGGTCTTCCCAGCAAGATATTATATGCAAGAGGAAGGTCTAGCACCTGACATGTGACATCTCTCTCAACCGGTCCAACCCGAATGGGTAGCACAACTAAACCTTTAGATTTTCTCTGTTCTTCATCATAGGCCTTGATAGTAATTATTTTGCAGGAATCTATGCGATCTTCGTCATAACCTAGCTGAGCAAGAAAGTGAGCAGAGCAAATATTGAGACCAGCACTGTTGTCAATAAGGACGCGACGGACTAGCTGTTTGCCAATCATGACTTCTATATGCAGAGGAGCATTATGCAGGTGACTAATTGAGTGATCATCTTCTTCTGAGAAGGACAAATAATGTGGTGAAGTCAAGTGACCCACAATGGATTGAAATTGATCCAGATTGATGTCTTTGGGGACATTAGCTTCTGTGAGAGATTTATTCAGAATCTGCCTATGAGCAGGTGAGATCTTCAATAGCTCAAAGATAGTTATTTGAGAACTGGTTCTTTGAAGCTGGTCAAGAATGCTATAACCAGCAGTAGGAGGCGTAGGGACTGCTTTCGTGGTCTTGTTGGTAGAGCCAACAACAATTTTATCTGTAGTTTGTTTCGGTGCAGACGTAGCAGTAGGAGGGTCAGGACCCTTGATAGTGATTTTTGTGCGGGACCTAGTAACAACATTCGCGTAGTCTCGAGATGTTTTAGATTCAGATAATCGAGACCTAGGGCCTCTCAAGATGAACGGGGTCTTAGGCTTGGAAGCATCCCTGCTCCCCTTGCTAGTAAACATATTACAATATTCCACTTCCATAGGTTCAACCATGTTGATGACATTATCATAAGTGGCATGTGCATAGTTGATCTTGGCATTATTGTTCTTAGCGTTGGAAGATTCGCCTTTCTCGTGATGAGGAAAGGGATCTTTAAATGCCTAATGATCCAAATTCTTGTTATGATTTTCCACAACGATAACCTGATTATCAATCAGATCCTGGACTTTATGATGCAATTGAAGACAAGTAGCAGTCTTATAACCCTTGTTTTGGTGGTAGTCACAGTATGCATTGTCATTCCACCAATGGGGTTGTGGTTGCAGATCATATAGACATTTTTCCAAAGGAGCGAGAATCTGATTTTGCACCAAAGTTTTGAAAACCACATCAAGCGGTTCTCCCAAAGAAGTAAATTCACGCTTGGATCGTGGGGCCCAAGGTTTGTTGCCAGAGAATCTAGAAGGCTATTGAGTGTTTGTTGCAGCCTTTTCAATAGCTTTGGTGGCTTGTATACCAAAGGTGAGATTGAAGACCGGTTTTGAAGGAGCTGGAGTCACATTATCAACTACCCCATCATTCACAACGTCCCTATTTTTGTTGGAAAACTTCCCTTTACCTTTGTTGGAAGAGGAGGAACCTTGTTTGTTGTCTTTATACAAAGTCAATTCACCTTTTTAAACCATAAATGCCTCTATCCTCACAGCTTGCTTTATCATGCTGTCAAAATTAAGGGGACCTTGAAGTTGTACTTGATACCCAAAATTAGGGGTGAGATTATCCAAGAAGATATCGAGTTTCTCAGATTCGGGTATCTTGCGAGGATACTTAGTGCAAAGTTGTCTCCATCTTTAGAGAAATGTCAAGAATGGCTCCCCTTGCCTTTGCTTGAGATTGCAAAGGTCCCTTATGTTGACGGGATGTTGTATATTGTGAGAATAGTGTTGTATAAAGAGATTGGCAATCTCATCAAAACTCTTGATGCCAGTGGGTAGTCGAGAAAACCACTCCATGGTAGGTCCACCCAAACTTCAGGGAAAGAGACGCATCAAATAGGTTTGATCATGCATGAACTCCATAGATAGGGCCCCAAATTCTCTCAAATGATCCTGAGGATCAGTGGTACCCAGATACTTATCATATTTAGGGAGTTCTACACCTTTGGGAAAAGGTGGCATAAGAAGACTCCTATCAAAGCGAAAAGGACAGATGCTTTCCATCGTGAATTGTTGTGTGGGTTTGTCCTTATCCTTCATAAGTTGACTGATTTGATTTTACATGTCTTGAATTACTTTATGCAATTTGGTAGTTTCACTCTCCTCTTCTTTAGCCACAAGCGTCTCCACTTGGAAGTTTGAGGGTAACTTAACTCCTTGTTTTTCCAAATCTAGAAAATATTTCTCCTTATCTTCTGCAAGGAGTATTTCCATCATTTTGATGAGAGCTTTATTAGATTTTGCAGCATCTATGTGATTTTGAGTTATTGGCTCATCATCGTTACCAAGAATCTCATAAATGCTTTGAGTGTGATCTTGACCTTGGTCATATGGAGGAGGGCGATTATGATGTTGCTCGCCTTGTTGACCTTGATCATTTTGAGATTGGTCCTGACCATCGGTGTATTGACCTTGCATGTAATCGAAAGGAGCTGCCATGTTCTTGATGGGAGATTGTGCCTTATGCACAGCTTCAGTATGAGTGTGAATATCGAGCTGAGAATTCGTGGTCAATGTAACCTTTGGCAGATCAAAGGGGTTGACAGGATCAAAAGGATTGATATGTTCAAAAGGATCACTAAGGCATCGAGGATTGTTAATAGGATCAACCCAAACAGGTGACTTTATGAAGCTTTGTTGATCTGAAAGAGATGAATTCTGTTGATCTTGAAACAAAGGATTAGAGAACAACTGAAACACTGGTTTCTGATTCGGACTAGGATCTGTACTAAGTGTAGAAGAGGAACTTGAGGATCCCTCTTGGCTATCAGGTTGAGTGACAGATTCAAAATGATCTTTTCCTTGATTACGAGGTTTACCCTGACTTGTTTTAGAACCACGAATAGGGAATATATTATCGCTTCTAGTCATAACAGGCATAGACGAAGATGAAACGAGAGAGGACCTAGGATCCAACTTAGAACTCTATCTCTAGAGATAAAAAAAATGAGATAACAGGCTAGAACAACCAAGGTGTGAGATGCACCTGACACGAGTTGTCAAGAGTTTGGCTAGAACAACTGAGATGTGACTATCGTGTCGCAAGGTACAAAAAAATAGAAATGATAGGACAAAGACAAAGACAAGACGAGTTTGAGTAAGAAGCGGTCAGTTCGCAACTTGAAACAACCAGTTTTAGACTGCAAACAACAGGGAAATAGGCAATCAGACCCCAGACAAAAGTCAGATCAGGCAAATAATTCACCAGTCAACAGGAAAAAGCTTACTGTTGTAGGATACCAGGCTGTAGTTTCGCGTGAGAAAGTGTTGCGCCACGTGAGGAAGTGCTCAACTTTGCGCGAGAAAATGCAAGCTCACGCGAGGAAGTGCTCAGTTTCTGAAATCTCGCGCGAGAAAACTCTAGATTTCGATAAACAGACTCAGTTTTTGAGATAAAAACCAGATTTTGAGACACAGTCAGGACTTTTCTCTGACAAAATTTCCAGGTTTAGGGCAGTTTTATGATGATACAGATCAGCAATCTCAGTTTCAAGGTGACAAGCACTCGTTCACAATCACGAAGTTTCAATCAAGCAGTAGTGACACAAGCAATAGTCGTAAACAGTCCTACCAAGGACAAAGCAACTTGGCAGAATCATGGGAGTCTTTGTTTGATCATGATTGGACAGTTAAATACTCAAAAACAAACACGTAGTTATCCCTATAAAAAATGGTGGAGAAGACAAAATCCGTGCCCCGCTGTCTTATGCGTATGCGTGCACCTCACACAGCAGTGTCACCCTCGAGAGAGCACCTGTGTTTTTGGTGTTTCCAAGGACTAAGTATATATGTTCGAAGGTTACCCTTAAAGCAAGGGCCAGTGTCATATACCACTTCAAGCATCTAGGTGCATACCTATGTCGAGAATCTAGGGGAGAGATTCTTCCCTCTCCCTGCGCATAGATTATGTCTTCTTTCGGAGGTGATTTGGGTAGGCATCTAACTAAGAGATTTTTTAGCGGGGTTCCATTCACAATAACCTTTGGTGCCTCTGATACAGAGCTGGGGCCTCGCAGCCACACCAACACTTGAAAGTCATACACCCTTGCAAGCAAGGCTGGGAGCGACGCTGCTCAGTACGACAAACAAGGCTTTCTCAAGATGATAGTCGAAATCATGAGAAATAAGTTACCATGGATTTGGAGTGTTTGGAATCAACAAAGCAGACTTTATTATAGTGAGGTGGAATCACCGGCGATAGGTGTGTAATCACTTGGGTCGTTCCCAGAGGTTCAACTTCTGGCAGGCCCTCTAAAGGTGACACAACTTGGTTCGGATTCAAGGGTTTGATTTTCTGATTCTCTCAAAGAGAGAAGAGCATACTTCTCTATCTCTTCACCTTAGCCAAACACATCAAGCATATTCATTATCGAGGTAGTTTCACTCTACCAAATCCACAAGCCTTTGGGTTTCTAATTCTCTCAAAGAGAGAAGAGCATAATCCCCTAACAAGTAGATGTGCTAAAGATTCACTATCTTGCTTTGCTTCCCCAAGTATCCGTCATGCTAGCAACATCTGGGCCTTGGTTTCATCCATGGGCATCACTCCCATGTAATGAAAAGCCTATTCCCCTACTTTTCTATCAGGACCCTTAAGAAATTTTAACAAAGCCCTATTTAAACTATGTGAATGAAAAACAGTAAACAAACACAACGTTTTTAATATGCCTTTGACAATCGTCCTGCAAGCAAACTGTTAGGAAGTTTTTATGATCTTTGACAAGCGACCTGCAGACCGCTGTTATGCTGCAGCAGAAATCAGAAACAGGAAATCAACAGTAGAGAATAAATGTCAGAAAATGATAACAATAAATTGCAGATTCTGGAAATTAAATGACTGTCTGTGAAATTTTGTGCGAGCAAGTATTTCGCTGCGCGCGAGAAAGTGCAGGACCTATGCGAGATTTCTGTTTCCTCGTGTGAGAGAGTGCTACTGGGAGCAAAACTTGATGTGGTTCGATTTGAAATGTCGTGCGAGATGCTGTACCAGTGGTGTACAGATTTATGACAGAGTTCAAATTACTATCAAAAAAAGTTCAAGAATGAGGCCAGAAATCATTTTTTCTGCCCCACGGTGGGCGCCAAAATGTTATGTGCTTGAATGTGACCTCTAAATCAGGCACAAACCCAACATAGTCCTTAATCAATCATTCAATTTGCAAAGATGGACATGAATTGTCCATTTCACAAACTTGATTGAAGCGACCTGCTGCCTCCTATTTAGTTGGGGATGTCAAATTTACTCTCAGAATGAGAGCTAACAACCTTGACCATTGCTAAAATGGAGGATTTCTAAAGCATAAAAGATGAGAAAAATTCCATTAATCTAAGAAACAAAATTCCATTAATCTAGAAATGAAGTGCATATTAATCTAGAATTGCTTGAAAAGATGATGAAATTAAGCTACTAGATATGTAAGCAAACTACATTAAGATGCAACATATTATTACTCTAAATGATAATAAGCTAATTATGCAACAAAGCTTAAAAGCATGATAAAAACAAGGTAAAATTTAACTATAGTTTTGATGCTCTCCAATTCATCCCCTCAAATGAAGAAAATGAGGCCCATAATATAGAACCATGGAAAGAGGGTGAAGAGTTTCTTGAAAAGAAATGGTTGCCTCTTCATTTTCATTTGAGACAAAAATGCAAGAATTATTTAATTAAAAGAGTGGATTATTGCCACATGAGTGACTTTTCATATAGAATTATGGAATTCTTTTTGAGGATAATCCATTCAAACAATTAAATATCTATTCAATTCCTTTTGATGTGTATTAGCTAAAGGGGGTGGAGTTAATTTAATTTAAAAGCACTTAGGACTTTAGAATTAAATTAATTAATCATAGGGATTTTTAGCTAATAAACCTTGATAATTTAGGAATTAAATATAGTGTCAGATTTATGCAAATTTAGGTTTTCTGCATTTGAGACTAAGTCAATTAAAGTCAAATAGGAAGGAGAATTTGCCTAGTATAATAGGACTTTGATGATGAGAAATTGAAGGAACGCACCAAAATTGATTAGAATTGTGAGGTGTTACAAGGACAGGTATGAAATGTACCCTAACATGTTCAAGAAAGATGGTGATATAAAGAATGAAGCGCTATGGTTAAGACAAATAAAAGAAACAATAAATGCCTGGACACATAATATCATTACCTTGGAGGGCACAATTTTTTATTTGTCCAAACTATAAATATCATTAACAAAGCCAGGGAATTTTTTGAGTTTTGGAAAGGAGAAGTTAAGAAGGCAAGTGCCAGCTGGGGTGAGATTATCAGTAAGAAGGATGAAATCCTTGGTTTTAACTGGCCAAGTGATGAGGTGTACACTTCTTGGAAGGACAGGTACACAATTGTTAATCCAGGTGAAGGTGACCAAATGTAGGTGGACAAAGAAGCCCAACAAGATGGTTGATACAGTTGAAAGTAAGGACTCTACATCAACAACATCAAGGAACAACAGACTCTAGATGGCTCACACTAAACAACTTTGAAACAACTATAAGTACAAAGTGGTCAAGAGACAAAATGTGCCAAATATCTATTGTAACAAGTGGTTATCACTCCATTAGCTATTTTGTCATTTTAGTGAGTCATTATTTTTGTCCCTATTCCAATTGATCTGAAGCTTGTTGCAATCCTAATCTATAAAAGGATTCCCAAGATCATTGGAAAGGGCTGGAAAATTTGTAATGTAAACCATTTTGTAAAGTTTTCAATCAAGAGG
Organism: Thuja plicata; assembly: GCA_018584345.1. NCBI lineage: Eukaryota > Viridiplantae > Streptophyta > Pinopsida > Cupressales > Cupressaceae > Thuja > Thuja plicata. The sequence continues at coordinate 1,760,849 of MU224103.1, read as the reverse complement.
GGAGAGAGTATAATTTGTACTAGATATTGTATGAAGTAAGAAATAAACAGTTGAGAGATCTTTTGCAGGTTATCTCTGAGCACTTTTGTATACTGAAGCAAGATTTTATGAATTTAATACAAAGATCCAAATTCCAATCTCTCCTGTGTTATGTGTCATCTGAGTTATGAATTTTCTGATTCATTAGCATAGTTTTTCTCTATGTTTATGTACTTACTTGAGAGTTCTGATCTAGGATCAGATTAAATTAGGCTCTGATTTATGCATAGATTCATCTGACACACTGCAAGGATTCTATTAGTAGTATGGTTTTGGGGTGGTTGTATTATGATTTAAAGCCTTTGGCAAACATTTGTTTCAGTATATTGTATTTGAGTCAGAGTATAGACCAATGGATAAAGCATTGATCTGAAGCTTATAAGTTTTGTTTTATTTCATATCTAGTTGCACATTGGCTGTGTTTTCCTAGAAGAAAACATATTAAAATTCATTAAGTCTTCATCTGTATAAGTTTGTTATGATTTCTATCTCATGCTCCATTTCAAGGTTGATGTTCAATGGATAATTAGCCAATTATCTAGTATCTCCTGGTCATGTTGAGTCATAGTGAGATTA
>MU224103.1:1722510-1760184 GCA_018584345.1 Thuja plicata | reverse complement strand
GAAGTATTAGGAGAGTGCTTGTTAGTTGGTCCTTTTCTTGCATAAGCATACATTTGGAGGTGGCTCCTCTATAAAAACATTTCATAAAGGGAAGAGGTTGTTGTTATTTCTATTACAACATAAAAAAAGAACCAACATGCATGACTAACCTCCTTTGTCTTGAAGGTTGTTCATACAAGCCCTCCTTTGTCTTGAAGGTTTTCTTCCATTCATCTCCTTCTTTGATCCTAATTTGGTGATATCCACTCTTTAGATCTATCTTTGTGAAATACTCATCTCCACTCAAACAATCCATAATATCATCCATTCCTTGCAAGGGAAATTTGTACTTGATAGTGATCTTATTGATAGCTTGAGAACCTATACACATCCTCCATCCTTTGTTTTTCTTTGGTTTTAATACCATTGGTATAACATATGTACTCAAGCTCTCTTGGATCAATCCCTTCTACAATAACTCATGCACTTGTCTATTCAATTCCTCACTCTTTGCTAGGGTCATCCTATGGGCTGCCTTGTTTGGAAAACTGGCCCCTGGGATCAAGTCCATCTGATGACTGATCTTTCTCACTGGTGGTAATCCATCAGGTACATTATCAGAAACAATATCTTGAAACTCCTCCAACAAGTCTGCAACTTCTACAAGTATATCTTCTACTTCTTCTTTACCCACTTTTGGAAATAGGGCAAAACACATATGCTCATGTCTCATACCTTCTAAGAAATTTCTTCCATCAACTAAACATATCCTGGCATTACTACATACATTTTCTCCTGTTTCCTTCAATGGTTTCAACTTGTGTTAGACTTCATCCTTTGTTAAAGAATAAGTATTAGCATGATCATCATGTATGGAATGCCTGTGAAATTGCCGAGGCCTTCCTAGCAATAAATGGAATGCATCCATGAGGATGATATCGCAAAGTAACTCATCTCGGTAACTTCTAATATTGAACTTCACTAAGCATTGCTCATTAACTAGGACCTTGTGGTCATCCCGCACCTAGGAAATTCTATATGGATGCGGGTTTTTTTCCCTTTTCAGCTTCAACTTTGTGACCATTTCTTCTGATACTAGATTATTAGTGCTTCCACCTTCAATAATCACATCACAACACTTATCCTCCCACTTACATCTAGTGCAAAATACGCTCTTCCTCTGATCTAAGGGCCCGTTTGTTTTGCAGAATTGAATGAGAATTGGCATTTCTAAATTCCCAAAATGTTCAATTCTCTGTGTGGTTCCAAAATTAAAAATTGGAATAAGATTATGTGAATTCTAATTTTGGGTCATTTTGAGCATTCCACAATTCCTTCTCAGACCTGGAATTGGAATTGAAAATTGGATTTGGAATTGAAAGTATTATTTTGGGAAGGAAAATTCATTCCCATTTTTATTTCAATAATGTATATTATATATATATATACACACACACACACACACACACACACACACACACACATGTGTGTGCATATATACACACAAGTGTATATACACACACACATATATATATACACATATGTGTGTATGTATGTATATATACATGTGTGTATATATGTGTATATGTGTGTGTATATATATATACAAATGTATGTATATATGTGTATACACACGTATGTATGTGTATAAATGTGTATATACATACATGTATATATATATGTGTGTGTGTATACACACACACATCTATATGTGTATATATACATGTGTGTGTATATATACATGTGTGTATATATACACACATGTATGTATATATGTGTGTATATACACATGTGTGTGTATATATGTGTGTGTATGTGTATATACACATGTGTGTATATATACACACATGTGTGTGTATATGTGTATATATACACACATGTTTATGCATATATATATACAAATGTGTATATATATGTATATATATACACATGTGTGTGCATATATATGTGTGTGTGTGTATACATATGTGTGTATATACATGTGTATGTATATACACACATGTGTGTGTATACACATGTGTGTGTGTATACACACATGTGTATATATGTGTATATGTATGTATATATACACATGTGTGTGTATATGTGTATGTGTGCAAAAAAAAAATTCCAATTCCAATTCTAGTTGTGCGGAACAAAACGCAAAATTGGCATCTTCTCAGTCATCTTCCAAGTGAACCAAACATGACAAGCCCATATTCTAGAATTTGTTTTGAGAATAGCACAATTCCATAATGGATTCAATTCCAGGATCCTCCTGACAACTAGGGTTTCTCCTCTCTCAATATCATCTAAGTGTTCTGACTGAGGTTCTTCATTTTCATGCATAACTAGTGCATGGCCTTCATTCCTCCTATTCGTCCTTCCTTGACGCTATGGGAACTCATAGGCTCGGTGTCCTCCGCAATGGAAAGATGTCCCACGAAAACTGCCTCTTCCTGGTCCTTGTCCTCTTCCTCTTCCTCTCTGATCCCTATTATTTTGATCATAGGAATGATTGAAATTATTTCCCCTCTGATTATGACCGCTACTTGACTCGTCATTCCTTTTTTGATCTTCATTTTGGCCTCCATAAGATCGTCCGCCAGATCTTCCACCATGACCTCTTCCAGCTTGCTTGCTTTCAAACTTCTTGTTCAAGTTCTCTTCCACTCTCAAGGAAAACTGGTATGCCTCTTCAATGCTGGTCATTCTAACCAGACTCAACTCATCTTGAATACTTGACCGCAATTCATAAAGATAACAAGCAACTTTTTCCTTCTCAAGTTCTGCATGACCTATTCTAATGAGGACTAGGTAGAACTCTTCTGTATACTCCTGCACAGATTTTCCTACTTGCTTCAACCCTTGCATTTTTCTCAATAGATCTAGATCATAATCAACGGGAATGAACTATCTCTTCAACTTCTCCACCATTCAGTCCCATCTTATGATTTTCTCCTTTCCTCTTTTATTCCTCTCCAACTGAATCTCTTGCCACCAAATTTTTGCATGGCCCTTCAGCTTGGCCTTCACAAATTTGACCTGATCTGGGTCTTCGACATCTTCATACTCAAAATATTCTTCTAGATCATTGATCCAGTCGATAAGCTCCTCTGGGTTAATATTTCCCATAAATGTGGGAACTTCAATCTTAGGTCTCTTTCCAATCTTGGAAATGACTCAAAATCCTATCATGTTCAGGATCTCTAGGCGTTTCTAGTGCTTCCTGGTCGCCTTGTTCTTCTTTGGATTCCTCATCACTTTCATCTCTAACATCAATATTCATTCCTCTACGCAGAACCTCTTGCAACGCTTACACTTGCCTCTGGAGGACTCTAAAGCCCTCTTCTGTCACACCTCCATCTCTTCCGCAACAGTTCCTTTGTGGAGTCATTTTTGGCTCTTATCACGTAGACCCACAACCACAGTCTTGGTGAAAAATTCCTCACAGTCGGTGATCTGTCTACATACTCATGAAATTCTCTAAAACCACTTGATGAAGGGTGCTCCCCTTATTAACACAAACACACAATGAAATTGAGAATAACAAGATTTGCAAAGACATGAAATGGGCTTTCTATTATCCACCATGAAATGAAATTAATATATTCTAAAATATAACATGCACCTTCAGAAATGTAACATGCATAGCCACATGGGCATTTTATTAAAATAGTCTGCAAGTTACAACCACCAACTACATAACCCAGAACTTCCCTAGACAACCCTACGAGCCTTCAATATATAGGCAATTTTAATCGCCCAAGAAGACTTTAGAAATTAAACCCTAAAGTTTGAGGTTGACCATCCCTAAGATATTATTATTCATTTTTATTACATAAGAGTAGGCCCAAAAAACTTCGGAACCCAATTTGTTTTTTGAAGAAACTTTAACATTTTCAAGTTCATATAGCACAACTTCCGAAGACCATAACTCATCAACCATTGACCCTATTGGCCACTGTAACCCCATTTCAAAAAAGCCATGAAGTTCTCTACAATTTTTGACTTGGGCTTGCTTATTCAACCAAATTTTTGACCCCATTCAGAGCCTCTAAAGCCTTCAAAACTGAGTTCAAAGTTTCTGTACCCTGCTGCCAATACCGAAAATATCCAATATCTACAAAACTAGACTTGATGTACAAAATGAAACTTTACTGGCAAGCTAATACAATCATAGTGAATCTCCAGGGAAGAAAATAGAACATTTTGAGCTCAAACAGAAAACTTACTAAAAATAATAACTTTCCAGAAATATTAACTCTGCACAAAATAGCCCTTATTGAAAAGAAACCAGTAAATATTTTTGGGTGATCCAAGATTGCTCTTACACCTAGGATGCTCCTGCATCAGACACCCGGGGTAATTTGAGAAGTGACCTTGTCATGTCTTAGGTTGTCAAAGGAAAACCAAGATGGTTAACCTCCTCCTTTGACAGTCATTATGACTTCTACAGGTCATCCTTTCCATTAGACCAAATATTCTTCATATGTCATGTTCCTTGTGCTTCTGCCAACATGAATTTCCATAATGTCTTCAATCTCCTCTGTAGTTGAAGTAGTTGCTAGAATATTCCATTGTGCTTCTATGATATGATCCTCAACACCTCCCTCATGATATTATATCAAATCTAAAATTTTAAACACTGGTGAAATATTGAGTTCACTAGGAAACTCTACTTCATAAGCATTTCCTAAATCATGCTTCTTCAGTATTTTGCATGGGCCAAAATTCTTCATCTTCAACTTATTATATGTTCCTACTGGAAATCTCTCCTTTCTCAAATGAACCATGACTTCATCTCCCACCTGGAATTCCTTATGCCTCATTTTCCTATTTTCCTTAGCCTTGTACTCTGTATTTATTTTATTAATATGTTGCCTCACCTCCTCAAGAAAATTCTTCAAGTGTTTTGCAAAGTCTTTAGCTTCAGCGCTACTTGTCTCTCCTTTGTCCAACTTTTTTTTAATTTTGATGCATTTCTGGGATTACTTCCATATACTATCTAGAATGGTGATTTACCGATGCTCCTATTGACAGAATTATTATGCAAGTTCCGCCTATGGTAAAACCAAATCCCATCCCTTTGGTTTATCTCCAACCAAGAATCTCAATAGGTTTTCCAAACTCTTGTTCACAACTTCTGTCTGTCCATCAGTTTGTGGATGGTGTGCTGAGATGAACTTCAAATGTGTCTTCAATATTTTCCACACGGTTCTCCAAAAGTACCCAACAAACTTGGTGTCCCGATCTGAAACTATGCTCTTTGGTAATCCATGTAGTCTTACCACCTCCCTAAAAAACAATTTTGCTACATGAACAACATCATTAGTCTTCTTGCAAGGAATGAAATGTGTCATTTTAAAAAACCTATCCACCACTAAAAAGATGGAATCATGCCCTCTCTAGGTTCTTGGCAGGCCAAGAACAAAGTCCATACTAATATCCTCCCATGGATTCTCTGGTATAGGTAATGGCTGATACAACCTTGTATTTTTCTTCACTCCTTTTTCCATCTGACATACTCTGCAGCCTTGTACAAATTTCTTAACATCTTGCTGCAACTATGGCCAATAATAGTTCTCACTAACCAGAGAAATAGTTTTATCTCGCCCAAAATTTCCAGCCAGTCCTCCACTATGCTTTTCTTTGATTAGATTCTCCCTCATGGAACTCTTTGGAATGCACAACTGACTACCTCTAATCAACATATCATCCTAGATTACGAAATCCAACCATTTGGTTCTATCTCTTCAATAGTTGACAATAGAAACCCTAGATTTAAAATTAGTTTCTTCATCCTTTATCTCTTCCAAAGTTTGTGGTCCAACCAAAGGTGTAGTACAACTCTTTTGAATAATTTCCCATTATCCTTTTAGTAGTGACTCTAAATGAAACTGCACACACTCCTTCCAATAATATTAATTTGTACCTTCAAACTTCAAAGATTTAAAACACAAATCTTATGCCATATTAGATCTCCCTTAAGAAATTAATCTTTACAAGAAGGGACCAAGATATAATACCAATACTTTTTGATTGAGGTAAAAGCAGGTTTTGAAGGGACCTTGAAACCCTTTACAAGCTAGACAATATAGAGAAAGAAACAACAATTAAAAAATCAATGACTGCCAAGTACGAAAGGCAGAACCAACAAAGGGCTAAAACAAAGATATTAAAAAAAACACCAACCACCAAAAAAAGGGAAAAATTCCAGCACACCATCCAACAGACAGACCCAACAAAACCCCTAGCAACACACATTACTCCAGCATCTTCAAGAATTCCTTAGAATCCAACAGAAAATCCTAAATTTTTTAGATTGAGTCCTTAAGACTCATCAACTCCTTAGGCTGAGTAACCATTTTCTTCTTGATGCTCGCTCTGGTTCTAGACCCAGGGCCAGAATCCTGATCATTCAGTTTCACAGAATCATCATCAATCATGACGAAATTTTTTTCCTGATAATTTCCCTCCAATAGAGCATACAGCAAATAAAGATTATTGACAGTAGCTTTCATACCCTCATTGTTGATTGACATGATTTTTCGTAAGCGTGCTCTCATGATTACTAATTCTGCTAAGGATGGGGGAAATCTTCTTCGCAACGATGCTCAAAATTTTCTCATCCAGCTTGCTATAATTTTCAAAATCCTCAATCATAAAAACTTTTACCAGTGCTATTATACATTATCACATCATTTCACATTTAATCCACAGTCTCCCCCAGCACCTCATTTCTCGCGTCCAAGGATCTGTAATTTATGGACAATTCTTGAATTTCATGGAAGGCCCATTTATCCAGATTAAAGGCCAGAACAACTCTACTCCTTTCCATATTGAGGACACTCATATTAGTAAAATTTTTAGTGTTGAAATCTTCCTCTTCTAAAGAAGTAGCCTCCCCTTTTTTATGACTTTTCTTCCTCTTATGCTTCTCAACATCTGACCCCTTATTCTGGCAATCAGATATACTGTTGAGGTAGTCTTCAACCGTACAATTCCCATTAGGATCATCCTTCCTTGTAAGATTCTCCATATGGAAAGAATCTAGATTAGCAACACCCTCCTCAAAATCAGTAGAATTGGTCTCCTTAAACATGTCTTCTATTTACTTATTATCTTCTTCGCCCCCCTCAACATACTCCCTATCCATATTCTCGTCATCAGAGATATCCCTGGCATCATTATCAGCAAACTCCTACTGGACATCCGGGACCTGCTTCACATTCTTGACCTCATCAAATATCTCTTTTTGGACCATCATATCCTCCTCCTTAGGGTGATCATTCTTCTCATCTATAATCTCATCCTCAAGATTCTCTTTGTTAGCCATATAGCTATTATCACCAAAATCATCCAGGGAAGGAGGGTTGTTAGCCTAGATATACTTCTGAAGCTCAGTATCAATCTCAAGCTTAGGGGATCCATTCTTACCTAGATTCTCCTTACTATTGTGCTCAACCTTGTCTGATTTCTCCTCCTCAAAGGGTTCATCATCATTTTCATCTTCATACTGCATCCCCATAACCTCATCAAAAATAGACAAGGGAACCTCCTGTCTATGATACCAATTGTTGAACACACAATAGGATTGAGAATGGGGGGTGAATCTGTCCAGACCACAATAATAATTTTAATTCAAATCTTGATAAACTTAAAATCACCATAAGCAATTATCTCTTATGAATCTATGAAGCAAAAAATAGGATCAACACAAGAACACCAGATTTACTTGGAATACCAAGGGATGGATAAAACCACATTGAGAACCAAACTTACTATATGAATAATATTTATTACAATGATTAAGCTTACTACCCAAACTTGCACAATTAGGGCTCACTGCCTTAGGACAGTTACAAAAATATCTTCCAAAAAAATCACCACCATCCAACAACATGAATCTCATAATATATTTGAGAATAATCTCCTGAACATGAATCAACAACACTCGATATTTTTAAAATATTTCATTAGGCTCAAACTTATGGTCAGCAATGCATTGTCTTAGAACATATTTCTTTAGGATCCAAATTTTGATCAACAACACTCTCTGAATATATTTCTTTAGACTCAAACTTCTGATTAGTAACACATTGTTTATGAATATATTTATTTAGGCTTAGACTTTTGATCAGAAACATATAGTAATATTCTTATACACATCCATTCCACAACACCACACTCACTCCTACCCTTGAATTGAATTTCTTAAATATAAGATAGATCATTAAAATCTTTAGTGCAAGTCAGCCTCAACTAAGATAAAATAATATTAAATAAAAGAGGTCACCTGGACCCAAGATACATGAAGCGGTCCACCCTAGGAGAAAGAGGACCCAAATATATCTCAAAACATTCTTCTATGATAGATTCAATAGTTCACACATTAACCAAGGTCAGCTTTTAAAGGTAATGTGTGAATAGGCAATTAAAGCTTATAGAACTAGTCAACAAAGAAACATCTTCTAAACCACTCTTGAAGCATGCAAATATCCACACACCAAGGTGATACCTAGCTTAACATACCAACCTTAATTGTAAAGTATACCCGAACTAAAAGAATGATCCCAGAAGAGGTAGCATGTCCACATACGCAAGAACATGATATAACAGAATTTATTGAGTATAGAACAATAAAGCTCAGTTGCAAACCACAGTTATCACCACAAAAATTATTGTATGACCAAGCATGATCATCATTAATAAATATTGTAATAAAACACATCCAAAGGACACCGAGGATACTTCAGATTAGTCTGACAGAGCATACTTGTTTCTACATAACCTTACCAATAACAGAGTATTAAACTTGTCCTCACCTACAATACATGTGTTACCACAAATAGTAGCAACAAACCAAAACATCATTTTGAAAATACTAAGAGGTAGTTTTTCCATATCAATAAACTACACAATTGAACATTTTCAAATCTTGTTCATCAATTACCATCTCAAACTACTATAATTACTAAAACCATATTATTATCATACCAGGGATGAATGACATCAATGACATCACAAAGTATAAATTTTGCATTCAACAAATGAATAAAACCACAAAGGAAACTTATAAACAACAACAACCCAAAAAACATCTTCTAAATCAAACCGAACATCACTAATAAAGTAGTGATGTCACTCTAAAGGCATGCCAAGCCAAAATTGTGATTGTATATAGATTGGAGCACAAAGAGAGAGTAGATAGAGAACCCTTCATAAAAATAGTAGTATATGGAACACACACAAAAATGCTTGTAATAACATCTTATGGACCAAAGGAACATATATGTAGAAGATGTATGCTATTCATGTAATTAGTGTACATGGTGAAAAGGGAAGCAATGCAAATCAGGGTCCGAACTGTTGTACTAACCTAGACTTTTAGTTTGGACTAAAATTGAAAGGTATAAAATGTTTCAAACATTCTATTCTAGGAACTTTTAGTTGAATCTTTTGGGGATTCTCCAATTGTTCCCAATTTGTCCGAAAAAGTTCTGACAGCTCTGCAACCTATTCTTATACATAGAGAAATGGGGAAAAAGTTGGTTAAATGGGTTTTCCTTTGTCAAACCCATGTTTAGGAATTGACCTTGAAAATGAAAGAAAATTGCATAAAGGAAAGTATGTAAAAAGGTAAATGATCGCTTCACCTTGCATAAACCCTCATGGACAGATGTAGAAATCACTCATTTCCATGAAGATGTTTTGAATGATCTTTAATTCAAGGAGTTGAGCTTGGAATATAGAATAGAATCAAGGATGCCTCAAATAATGCATGAATTTATGAGCGCAACTCCTAGATCTTCAATATAGATATGCTTGATAGTCACCAGGATGGCGAATCCTACATTATTTGGGGGCGGGGGGAATTAATATTGTTGGCAAAATATTTTAATTTGAAAGGAAAAAAGATTAGTTGTACTGGCAATTTTTTTCCAATTATATGAAAATTCTATAAAATCTTGGCAAATCTTTCATTATTGAAAAAAAGCGCGGTGATAGGGACACATACCTAGAAACCATCATTATCTGCTAAGAGGAACTAACCCTAATTTTTGTAACCGTTGGATGATCCCAGATCAATGGAGAGAATTCTATTCCTTTAAAAGTCACAACCAAGGTTTTAAAGGACACAAAGATTCCTTTAAAAGTCTCCGGAATAGAGACACATGTCAAATGTATTTCAGGCCAAAGTTTTAAAAGACATAAAGTTTCATTGAAAGTACACTAACCTTAAATGTCGACCACATATTGGAAAATATAGTTGTCAATTACAATAAACTTTGGAAATCGTAGGCAATTTTTTTCAATTTATAGTGTCCAACAATTAGATTTGATTGGTGATATTGTGCAAGAAAAGGATAAAAATACATAAACCAATGGGTGATGGGCCTGGGAATTTGAACCAATATTTATAAAGTTCGAGCGACATGGAAAACTTGATATACACATTATATTCACCAAATCCTGGGTCGCTGACATGAGACATTCGCCAAATGCCAAATATTTTCCATTGAAGTTATGCTTGATAGTCACTTGCAATGAAGGAGAGATGACTGTAGATAAAAATTAGGATTTTCTTGCTTGATTGAGATCTCCTCTACTTGGCCTTCACGGGAGAGAATCTTTCTTCAATGAAAAAGAAATCCTTGGAATTGACTTGGATAATTGAAGAAAAAACTAGATCTCGGATGCTTGCCTTCAAATATTGAATCCAATCACTTGAATTCCTTGTGAAAACTTGATTGCACTTGATCAATAATAGATTATTCATTTCGGGATTCAAAAATAAGCCAAGCTAGCCACAAGATCTAATTTCCCACAAAAAGCTCGACATAGGGCTCTAGGCCAAATTTGAGCTAAAACAATTGGGAACATATCATCTCAAATGTTATATTCCTAGGTACATAATGTTTGAAATGTTATGTACCTAGGGTTTTGAGCCTAAATTTGTATCCGGTGTTGTGTTATGTACCTATGGTTTTGAGCTTAAATTTGTATCGGGTGTTGGGATGGTGGAAAAGATGCAGGAAAAGAAGAATTGGGTTTCTAGGATCAAGCATAACAGACATCAATTCTTAAAATCACCAAAATGGGGCCTACTAGAGAATCCAATTATAGGTGCTAACTTTTTAGGATGGTACAATTACTACCATGATTCTTGTTTCCCATTCTTAATCGAATAATCTAAATACAACAACAAAGACAATATACCAACAAGCTTGTCACCAAAATCCTTTAGTCACATGGTGTAGTTTTCAAGTGAGCCTCCTTGTAATTGAGATTAGTACAACCGATTCTTCAATAATAGGGATATGCTTGCCCCCACAGTCTATTACTTGTTGAACTTCGACCGCAATCCTCAGCAAAATATTCATCGTAAACTTTAGGAATCAATTCATCTCCAACATACAAATTTAGTATCAAGATAGGAGTTTCTTCAAGGGATGGGATAGATTTCTCTACCAACACAAATATTATTTACACTTTATACAACTTGCTAAGTAAATCTTTCATTTTTTAAATATCCATCCGATGGGATTGAAAGTGAGGGGTTGTGCTTCACTCCCACTCCACCCCACCTCATTTGAATAAGGGAATGCAAGGACAACAATTTTAGTAGCTTTTCATTCCATGAATGTATTGATATTTTCCTTAAGTGTTTCAATGAAGGGTGATGTTATTAGATTTTTATCTTCCAACTACTTGACATCTTTTCTCTTACTTTTTTTGAAGACATATAACATTATGTCAAAAGGTTTTAAGTGAGACGGATTCAATGATTTCAGCCTCTATGTTGAATAATGAAGCTGCATCAAAATATTTTTGGTGATTGGGGTTGTATGTAGAGCAGATTTTTTGTTTGTCAAGAAATGTTGTTGCTTATTGTTTAGCCAAATAGGCATCTTATGTTAATCATAATTGGTATGTTGTGCACTAGAGATCCTTATCTCCAAATGTCTCTCTTTATCTTTAAAACTCCTTTAGAATGATTAGGTTGATTTAGTGACAGTTGTTATCTATAAATCCTAATGTAACTTTTTCAAATTTTAATATTAATAGATTTTTCTTCTTCTTTTTTTCCAAAAAATGAAAAACAATATGAAGAATATGGATTTCTATAGAAAAAAAAACAAAGAAAAACTATGTAATAAGATTTAAGGGAAACTACGCTAGACTATAACTCTTGTTTTGTCTAGTTTTATACATTATTCTATAATGTTATATATAAAATGATCACCCTGAAATGCACTCTAACTATAAATTCTTAAAAAAATGTTGAAAACAAATCATAACAATATCTTGATCCTATTTAAACCATTCAAATTTGTTTTATAAATCTCCATTACTTATACATCTTCATCCATATTTTGGACATCAGACCTCTTATACTCAAGTTTAAGTTGATAAACAACCTTTGAACCCACTTTCACCTTATCACATATCTCTTCTACAATTTGCTTCAAGAATTCCTTCAAAAGAACACAAATACAATGTCAGCATGGATATTAAAAATAAAATAAATTAAAATAACTTGCATGGATATCTAATATTTACCTTAGGTTGTACCGTCTTCACAATAAGATCATTTAGTGCATAACGTGGTTGCTCTTCAAACAATTGAAATAGTTTATCTTGAAGGTCTGAACGTTCCATCCTCACCTTCTTATTTTGATGAACTTTAAGTGATGAAGTTTTTCGCTTTAGTTACCATGCAAAACAATTACAAGATATCCATTAGAATTGTCAATAATAAAAGTATATATATATATATATATATATATATATAATCAAATGTAATATTGTATTATAGATTACTATAATTTTATATTAATTATGATTAGTTTACTAAAATATTAAGTTTTTTTTAATATATGTGTATGCTATGTGTAAATTCATATGTAATAGAGAAATTTATATCATTATATTAATTTTTATTTATTTTTTAGTCTCTTTTGATGGAATGACTTAATACAATTATATATTAATCTCTGACATTTTTTTCAATTGATTTAATTTTATTTTGTCTATATTTTCACATATTTGTTATTGTCAATTATTTATTTCACTCTCACTTGCACACATTCATACATTCCTCCCCTCCATGAGATCTATAATATTCTTTTTTACCATGATGTTAGCACAACGAGATGACACCACTCCAAGGTTCCTTGTGAGCTAAGTCTTAGCTGTGCTAGATATCTCAATTGGGTTATGTGGTAATTTGTTGACCTATTTATTAAATGTTAGTCAAAGCACATGCTCAAATATTTGAATGGTTTAAATAGCAGGATATGGATTTTCAATAACATGACATCTATAACAATATATTTGAAAATGAAATTCTTTCTAATTTAAATATTTAATCCATCCTCAATTTTTAAACAAAGACAAAAAAAAGTTAGGTAGGGTAACAAAAATTAAATTGACATCTATTCTATTTGAATAATCACAAAGAATTCACTTTACTACGCTAGAAGGTTAGAATATTAATTCATCAAAATTCTCACAACTCATATACAATTGATGCAATCACATGAGAAATATCATAAAGCACTTAGAAAATTCATATTTCATCAAAATCATAAAGTCATACCCATGACCCTATGTGGGATGAAACCATATGAAGTACACTTAATCAAGAATTAGCCAACTTATCAAATTGAACAAAGAAAATGTGAGACTATCAATTTATAAATGCTTGAGTTTGATTAACTTCAAAATTCAAAACTTTCTACATATTAACACACTGAAATTGCCACATAGTTTCCTATAGTATCAACATAGAGAGTTTTCAACCCATAGAATGTAAACCAATTGTCCTTATGTAGAGGTTAAAATTAGAGCTCCCAAACGTGTAGTTAGGTTTTTTGGCATAATAACTAGGCTTCCAAATTGTTTGAACTGGAATGAAATAGGAGCTTTCTAATCTCTAACTAAATATAATCTAATACACACCACACGCAAGAGGTTTGTAAAAAAGATACTTCATATCTATCTCAAATCAATGTATAAATAATTCAGTCATAAACTTTCAACCTCTTCATTAAAGGATTCTAAATATTTATTCACTACACTATTTAGTTCCTCAAGATCTTGAGCTCTTGAACACTTCATATTTATGGTCTGGGAATATTCAACATCTTACACTTACCTTTACAATTTTCATTCCATCCAACTCTAATTGTAACTTAATTATTTCTACCTCTATGATCATCATACTACCAATATTTTTCTTGTTTAAATTATCTTTAAACTCTTGTATGATGATGTTGATTCCTTGAATTTATCTAGAGTTTTCCAAAATATACAAGATAGTGTATTGATAAAATCTTATTAGTACTTTAGTTCCATTCTCACAACCAAACATCATCTTAATAAGTAGGAGATTTTCATAGCAAGTCAAATTGTGATATTTCTATATTAGGATTCAATTGTGTAGTTTTCAAGTCAAACTTATTGACCCATGATTTATGAGTAGTGTAATTCACAAGAACCCATCCCTCATGAGAATGAATGCAACACTTAACACTCATTGCATCTAGATGATGCTCACAAAGTGAGATAAAGGGGCTTTATAATGAATGGTTCATAAGGAACAATACTTGTTGAAGTTTTTTCAAATGGGATAGAAATCTAAGTGGGATTAACCTTAAAGGAAACTCCACGTTTAAGTGTACTTGATTTGGAGGAATATTGGGGTGGGTGACCTCTAGGGAAGGCCCGATGCTTCACCCCTATGAACATCACCTAGATGCAATGAGTGCTAAGTGTTCCATTAATTCTCTTAAGAGATGGGTTCTTGTGAACCACTACTCATGAATCATGGTTGAATGAGTTTGACTCATAACTAATCAATTGAATCCTAATAGGAATATCACAAACATTATCCTTTCTTTCATCTTCTTGAATGAAGTCATCAACTTGATAGTCTTCAACCATTCTTTACACAAGTGCTTTTCATTTTCCTTATGATAGCCTTTTTAAGCAACTCCTCTTCTGATATGATTTTTAACATTTTTCAAATTGGGAATATATCTATCCCACATAAGAATGGTTTTTTCTACAGCTTCACCTGCACCTTCTCATTCCAATAGTTGTTGCAAAAGGCTTATTTTGTAATTGATAGATTCATATATCTTAATGAGTTTATTAATGACATCTTTCCCTGAGTCCTTAAGGCCCTCTCTCCATTGGACATCAGCTACAAGAAAACCATGAAAATCCAAAAACCTAGTATCTTTGGTGAGTGTTTATTATAGACTTAATTTTAGGGTTGCAACATCCATAGGCCCAATGAGGTCATTGATATATTTTTTGAGTTCTAACTCTTTTGTTGTTTCATACTTTTGCATTATTTTGAATATTGCATTTATATCTTTTTGTAAAGAATGTCTCTCATCTGCTCTTTTTTGTACTTCAAGGTCAATTTATTGTATTTGATAATCTTCTTGTTGCATCTCTCTTTTAGGATTGTTTATTTGGGGAATGGAAATATGAGCCCTTCGGTGACCATGTTCATCATTTGTCATATAATGCACTCTTCTTGATTTCTTATATGTGCTCTAGGTGTCTTGAAGGTTTATTTTAAATTAGATAAGTCTTCTTCTCTTAACTCTTTAAACCTCCATTGTCTTCTCTAAATCATTTGAGTAAGCCAAGTTTGAAGTTTTTCAAATGCTACACCAAGTGTCTGATCATGTTCACCAACTTCTTCCTTAACATTATTGCACTATTGGCTAGTATCTTCTTCTTGGTGATCCTTAGGAACTTCATCTCAATGTTGATCTTCAAGGAAAACTTCTTCATGAATATTTTCATGTTTCTCCTCATAATTGAGCATTTTATTCAATACTTCTTTATCTTCGAGATTTTTTTTATCAGATTCCTTATGTTGTTCTTCTTCCTCTTGATTTCCTAGAGGAAGATCTTCCTCTATCCTATTTCTTCTTCTTAAATTTAAATTTTCCTATCTATCTCTATGAATTTAATTTATTTCACTTGTTCTTCTTCTTATAAATCATCTTGTAAGTCCTCTACATTAAAGTTTTCTTGTTTAGTTGAATAATTTTCTTGCTCACCGTATTTGGTTGAGGCAAAAATTGTATCTTTGGCCTTTGTGGAGGGTCGATCCAAAGGAGGAGCTACCTGGTCATCTTGTGAAGATGGAGGGGGAGAATCCTTTTCTTGTTCAAGGGGAACTTCTACCCATGTTCTCTTATTTCTATATACTTTATGTTCTTCCACTTCTTTCTCTTCTTCTTCAAAGGATTCAATAAACAATCTTGTATGACTTTTTCTTAACCTCTTATAGGTTCTAAGTTGTTCAAGTGACTTATCCTTCACCTTAGATGGCTCAACTTATTTTTTAATAGTGGTGGTAAAATTAAGTAGTTGTTATTGTAGGATTTTTCCCACTTGTTGCAGCAACCTTAGAAGATTCCCCACCTTTGTAAACTTTGATATTCTTTATTGGTATCCTGTTACTAATATATCTTACGTGGTCAACTAGAATTTGAAACTCTAGATGGTCCTATGGAAGAAGATTACTTCTTTGAAGATTTTTCTTATCCTTGAGGAGCTTAAAATTATACTAATGGCACGTGATCAATAGGATGTGGCTTTGAAACCCACTCCTAAGTACATTGGACTAGAATCATCTTCCTTGCATCCATATCCTCATCTTCTTTAATATAGGGTCCTGCATAGACTTTATGTAATTTATTAGAGAAATGCAAACTCTTTCCATCATTGTCAAGTCCCTTGGGGATCCATATTCTTAGCCTCAGATCCATTTTATAGTAGTCCCTTATTCTTACATCACAATCATCCACACAGTTAGCCCAATGATCTTCTAATTTGGGCCCATGACTGAAGTAAGCCCCAATGATAGGACTATTTTTTTCCAATTGGATCAAATCTATCTCTTTCCATTGATAAAAAAGTTCAAGGATTGGTCTAAAATATTAGGTTCCACATCTTTAGCATTTTTTAAATCTATGCAAGAATGTGCCCCTAATTTGATTGGAAAGGTCAAAAAAGGATTATGTTTTGAAACAATAAGCTTGTGTGCTTCACCAGATTGTCTCTAAAGCTCCAACACAACCAAATTATCAAAATGATACTATAAAAATTTGTATATTTCTTTTTTGAAACCTGCCATCCTTATAATGTAAAATCATTAAAATGAATGAAATAGATATCAAATATTTACATTTCTAATGCTACATCATCTTAACCCTTTTGCAAAGTAATTTTTCAGTGTTTTAAATTACAAATATGAAACCATCATTAACTATCTTGTGATCTATTCTACTCTATTTAACAGTTGGTTGCAAATAATGATTGTAAACTCTTATATTTGGATCTCTTAATAAACATCTTATTATCATGCCTGGGAAAGTGGCCTTTGTTTCATGAAGGTAAACCAAATATGTACTCATATATATTTAGGATTAGTTTGCACCTTTGAAAATTTATCATGCATACACTCCCTTATAATAGTGCCCCCATTCTATGTGTTCCTTAATGGTAAATTTTCTTGATAAATAGGAGCATCTGTGAATACAATTCATTAGCATTTGGTATTCCTATCACTCTTCTTAACATAGTGACTTATTCCTTGCATCCATGTGAAATGTGCTTCTGTGAATTGTCTTTCATAACTTAGTCGACACTTTCCTTGGATTATCTAGCACATGTTTGTTGATGTACTCATTAGGTCTACATAATTTCCATTATTTCTCTAGAATCTATATTTATGTTTGCATAATTATCATGCAAACGAATACCAAAATCCCTTTCAATTGAGTCACAAGCAATATCTAGCATCACTTCTCCTGAAGGCCCATAAAATTTTCTCTCGTATGTATTGCATTTTTTGGCACATGCCAAAAGTATATTTGAGAATTCAAGAGCCACTAGGAAGGAAACCGCCTACACTAATCCACATTTAAACAAATATGTTGCCTAAGGAATCATTTTGTTCTAATTTTTCATCCTTCTTAGGGACTTATCTAGGTCCATGTGACCTAAATATGTATCTATTATATTCCTATCAGTAGATGCATCTTAAAGGGTGGGAAGTAGCCTTGAAACTTGTACATCATTGGAGTCTCTTTAGATGCCACATTCTCCTCTAGAATTTTTTATTCTATCAAAAAAATAGATTAATTTAGGAAAGATAAGAAACAAATCAAGGTTCATTAATATCAACAATATTATACCATAAAAATATCTAAATTGACTAAAACCAATACACATCGTACATTTGATGTTTGAAAGCACGCTGATCATGTAGTGGGGTCAAGGATCAACATTTATGGCTAAGGTTTTCCAAAGTGAAAAGGTGAAGCAAAACCTCTAAATCCTGACACTCAATGACCAAAGGAAAGACCAAGGTTGAGGGTCAAGGGATGATTTCATGAATTTTCTTGATTTTAGAAAATGAGGAAGGGTTTCCCCCAATATCTGATGATCCCCATACTTGATCATGAGTCAGGGCCTCCAACATTGAAGTTCTTTTTGTTCACTTTTACCTCTAAAGTTCAAACTTCAAAGAATTGAGGTTAGTGAAGGATTGAGGATTGGAGATCCCCTATCATGTTGGACCTTTAATGATTTTTTGAAAAATGAAAACTTTGAGGCTTGATCCTTAACGTTGAGAATTCCCTATTTGTCCCTTAGACATTTGGTAAATCAAATTTTTATTTTTGATGTTTTTTTTTCAAATTATGATTTCATTTTTTAAGCCCTAATACATACGTAAAATTCTTTCCAATTTTAGAGGGGTTTTCCCTGCAAACCTTAAGTGAACCCTATAAAGGGGGTTTGAAGACACAAATGAGGGGTTGGGGTAGGTTGAGGTAAAAATAAAGTATCTTGAACAACCTACTAGAAATATTTGAGGAAAGATGAGGGGAAATTCTTGCAACAAAACTTGGAAAGAAAATAGAAATCAAAAGAAAATAGAAGGACAAGGTGTTGAGGACCTAAAGAATGACCATAGGAACAAAAAATAATAAAAAATGAAGAAAGAAAAAATTAAAAAAAAAGTACACTGGCCTCAAGTGACCAATATAGAATCCTCAATTGTCAATAGACAATGTTTACAAAACAAAACACCAAAATCCAACTAACAAGAGGATCTAAGGAACAAAATCGATGATAAATGAGCTCCTAAGGGGCTTGGTGTAAGATTTGGATACGAAGGTGGCCACCCAAGTTCTATAGGTAATTGAAAAGCACAAAAAGAAGAGAGAATGAATATGATAAGAATAAATTGCATTCTCACCAATAATGCAATAATAATTGGATTAATAGTACATAGGAGAGCCCTTGGTTATATAGCCAAGGTAAGTAAAAAGGAGTGAATGAGACAATGAAACATGTCATTGTCTCATTACATGATAATAAAGAGACAACTTAACACCCACCCAAGGTGGAATCACATGTCTAGGAGAGGTAGATAATCCTCCAATGTGTAATAAAGCATGTGTAACAAAGGTGGAGAGTGATAAAGTGATAAGTGCACTAAAGGTGGATTCAACACATAAAGTGGAATGTGATAACAATATAAAACCACCTAAAGTGGAAATTCTCCTAAAAGCTCCTATGTTGTCCCTAAGTAATCTTAAGTAAAGTATAATTAGCACATAGGTGAGAAATAATCAAGGTAAAATTCCTTAATTACACCAACACCCCACCTTAAGTGCACTTAGGGAGAATGTACAAAAGATAACAATGCAAGTTGGGTCCTAAATACTAGGCCATGTTAGGTACCCATGTGAAAATGCAATGTAGTCTCTCACAAATAGAGAAAAGGGCAAAAATTAGTGGGAAAAAACTCCTCCCCAAAAGACATGGAAATACAAAATGCTTTCAAGGAAGAATGAAAAGGAAAAAAATCCATGTGAAATCCCCCCCACACACACATAAGAGAGAATAAGAGAGACCATGTAGTCATGGGATTCAATAATGGGGTCTTCACTGAAGGGACAATACTATACCATGTGTGTTCATATTGCCTAAATAGGGGGAGGGGTTTTTTTGGGGGTGGAGTGGGGGTTTATATAGAAAAATAGGTGTGGGGGTATTGGAGGGGGGTGACAAAAAGGGAGTTTGGGGCAATATTTTTTTGAAAACAGGGGGATTATTTAGTATGCCATGAATGCACATGTTATAACTCAAGTTCACTAAGTGAAGCCCCTGTGGCTTCAATGTAGAATGTACACCAAAGGTAGATTCTCCAAACTAGATGTAGAAGATGCTCCAATATCGTCAAACAACTTTCCTCTCCTTATGAAGAAATAAAACCAAAGGTTTATGAATGAAGTCTCCCCAATACTAGAAGGAATATGTAGGAATAAATCTCAAGATATATGGAGTCTTTGAAAATGACACAAGTGTCCCCATGTCAATGTTGAAAATTTACCCCTCCAAATTAGTTGTACTAGGCCACACTACTAATAGGGACAATTCATGATCTAGTGAAGATGAATGTAGAACAATGTCCAAAGACTCAAGTAGCTCCTCTAAATATAAAGAGACATCCTTAGAATGTTGGTCCAAAGTATCCAAACAATAAAGGATGATCATGTAGAGAATGAATAAGATGGTCAAAGTGGTCCCTCGCAACAACTAAAGAATAATCATATCCATCAAAGAGAAGATGAATATCATCAATGATGTCTACCATATCTAAAAGATAGGAATCCATAAATAAACTTGCAATGTTTGTCAAGTAGTCATCCCAAGGAACTATGTCTAGAAGACAATGTATCTCCTGCTACATTGAATTACAAGAAGCCAAAATCATAGAAACACATGCATCATCAGGAGAAATAGTAGATGCAATCTCAATAGAAGATGGAAAAGGTAGATATTAAAACTATGGCACAGGACACAATTAAAGGATAACCATAGAGTGGAAAATTTCATCCACTCAGTGTGAATCTTGCCAACATTTTCAACAATATACATCCTATCAATGCACCTGAAGAACCCTTCCTTCACCTCAACATCTTGAATCAGTGTAGGTTCATGAACTGGATCACATGTGAGTATACCCAAGTTCAAGTAACCAAATTTCTCATCAAGATCGGTATTCACACTACAAGTGTGATAATCATCTGAAGAATCATAGTTATCAATATGAATAGAGTGTTAAAAGGAGTACAACCAAGTTTTATGATCCAATACCCTAGTAGAAATACTATCTCAACTCTCCAAGTCTCTAATGATAACTAAATCAGGAGTGAACTCCACAGTCTCCATTGTTGCACCATGAGTGATTTAATAGATGGAAACAAGATTATTGGTTAAGTGAGGTACACACAATACATCATTTCAAGTTCCCTCCCCAATATCAAAAGATCCTTTCTTAATAAAATTCATATATGTATTATTGCCTATCAAAAGCAATGGAATGTTGCAAGGCTCAAATGAAGAGAAAATAGACTGCAAAGATGTCATATGATGAGAAGCCCCTGAATATAGAATCCATCTCCCTAAATCATAACATATAGTAGCACAAAGAGCTTGTCCTTTCTTATTTGTCCCAAAAGTGTGACTCTTGTCCTTATCAAATTTTATTTATTTGGAAGAAGAAGTTGAAGTAGACATTCTCGAAGGAAAATTGATTCTATTCTTCTCAAGAACATGCTTCAATTCATTAATATCCTTCTTATAACAATGGTGTTCTTCATGACCAAACTTCTTGAAATTTGAAAAAGTAGACTTATCCTTCTTAAATTGTTCCCCTTTAGGAGAGGATGTAGAATGTATTTTTTGAGGAGATGAAGAGTGTGCTTTATCCCTGTGTGGCTTAGGTTTGTATCGCTTCTGCTTCTTATTGGTTCCTTTCTCATGACTACCTACCAGTGCATGTGACTTGGATGACTTAAGAATGCCTAGTGTGATCAAATTTGATTTATCAAGCATCAACATATATACAAAAGAATCCCATGGTAAATATATGAGTTTGGAAACTTGAAACAAAATTTGCATGCTATGAAGGAAGCTTCCCCAACAAGTTGAAAACTAACTGTGCATCCTTCTTCTTAATACCACAATCCTTGAGTTGTGATCTTATTTCATTTTACTTACTAACATAGTATTTAATTATGTTAAAGTCCTTAGGATCCAAGATGAGAAGTTCACTATCAAGTGTGTATCCTCTAATCTCATCCACTTGACCATACAATTGTGCAAGTTTATCCCATGCTTCCTTAATTGTCTTACATTTTGTAACATGAATGATTTGATCGGGTGATATATATTTATTTAAAGTTCCAAGAGCCATATAAATTTAAATGATCCATTAAATTTTAGATTAGGATCAACCACATGAGGGTTCTAAAATTATTCCATCAACATAATGATTAAACCTTTTTCCATTAATCTACTACATACATTATCTTTCCATGTTGTATAATTATGTGGAGATAAAAAGTGAACATTTAGGAGAACCCATAACTGAAAATTAAAAGAGAACCCCCTCCTAAATTCTCTCAATTTGAGTAGACAAAAAATTATGCACTTTCAAAAAAATGACACCTAAAAAGGAGTTTGTTTGAGCCCGAATGAAGCCTCTAAAGTTGTAAAAATGAAGATTACTCACCTATAGATGTGAAGAACTAACATTTCTAAAAATTTGTACAAAAAAATCAAAATACAATTCCAACACTAAGAAGAGCACGAGAATCTACCATAAATTTAAAAAATGCATTGAAAAACAAGTTCGGATGACCAAGTTATGTGCATTTGAAGATTGGCTTCAAAATTAAAATTGTTATCAATTAGGGTAGGGGCATAACCATTTATCCCACATTCATTGTGTCTAGAAATTTTCTATAGTTTCAATACAAACCATTATAAAATTATTGTGTATGCATTTGGAAGGCTTGTAACAGAAGTTGAGAAATGATGAAATTTTGGTTGACCCATGTGCTACATACAAGCTATTGCCATGTAGATGCTGGTGTTAGCAATTGGAATGCTAACATGGCACTATTTGATGTATCGGAATTGTTAATGTACCATGATCTACGATTAGACAAAACATTAACTGCATGCCTCAATTAGAAGGTGCCACATGGCATGTACACATGTGTAGTTACATTATGCACAAGTGTTTTCCATGTACTAAATAGGCAAGCATGCCTGATTGTAACTATGACATCTGTAAAAATAGGTTGGAGAATCTTTTTTTTGATGCCCTAGGGTAAATTTCTACAATTTGGACAAATTGACAATCACTTTTGGGGTTTTTGGGCCTTTTCAATGTGATGATGAGGTCAATTTTGACTCAAAGTTCTTCAAAATTGTAGATCTCTCCTACAATTGGTAACAATCCTTCACCTTAAAACTGTTGGAAAGAGACGCTATATTGAATAACTTGGATACTGTCATTAATGGAAACCACACACGTCTCTTATGATTGGCTAATAGTTTTCAGTTATACCAAAGGGTAGAGTGCAAAATTAGCCAATTATGGAAGTGGAAGAACAATATATTGGGATCGATAAAAGGATCGGTCTAGACACATGCAAGCGAGTAATGGAATGTGAAGTTAGAGGAAGCTTTTACATGGTAAATGGTATGTTATTCTAGAATCACACTTTTTTATGTTTCCATTGGCCTAAGTTATGATGATCTGAGTACCGAGTTAATAGTGAAGGAAGAAGAATAGTGTTACTCAGATGTTGGATCTATCAACGATCCTAACATATCCATGATCCGATAATTTTGATCATTTGTAATGGTTGAGATGAAATACTTGTTGATTTCCATGATTGTGTTCAAGGTTAGGAACATGTTTTGATAATAGATCAGGCTGACACTCTACACGTTACCTGTTTTGTTCTTGAGGCTGACAGTCTAAGTTGATATCTTTGATATTGGATATATAAGATAAAATTTTTGTGTAGATATGATATAGCGATGATTAGATATGTGAAGATTTTGTATGTAAATGTTGGACAAGTGATCAGGGGATCTATGGCCAAATAAGCAGTTTTATTATGTACTTTAGTGGAACTGTATTGGCATTGTTGATGTTGCTCTCACTTTGCCTTTTGTGAATGACTCTGTTTGTATGGCAGTGAGCCTCTGAAAGTTGTATACCTTTTTATGTATTGAGCAGTGAGCTCCAGGTTGCAAGCCTGAATGCATGTGCATTCCCTTTATGTACACTCACCCCTAACAAGGTAACTTATTTTTGTAGAGGTAATACTTGCAGGTTCCATTCCCACCGTGGTTTTTCCCTTAACTGGGTTTCCATGCAAAAATCATGGTGTTATGATGTTGTGAATGATTTTCTTATCTTTCAATTATTTATTTCTTATTGCTTTCAGTTTATGGTTATGCATTCAACTTAAAAAGTTAATAAAAGCTAGAACATTGATTCACCCGGGCCCTCTCCACTCAGTTTTCCTCAATCCTAACAATTGGTATCAGAGATTTGGTCCTTGGAAGAAGTCTAACCCCTTGAGAAGGTCCTGATAGAAGATCTAACAATTTCTAGCAATGCTCAGAAGCAGCACTTGATTGCATTTGATGATCTTGAAAAATATAACACTTATAACTCAGAGTTTGAAAAGAAACTTGAGGATGTTGAAAGTTTCATTGAGAACTTGAAGGAATAATTGAACAAATCCAGAGATAAGAGAAAATATCACGTTGATCAGTTGCAACATAAAGATGATTTAAAGGCATTGAAAGAAAAATCAGATGAATGTGATCATATCACAAAAGACAGAGATAATTTGAAACATGAATTAGAAGTTGTGGTAATCAAGATGACTAAGGACATTGAAGCAAAGAAAAATCTTAAACAAACCTTGAATGAAAAGACAAAAGAATGTTACAGACTAAATGGTGAAGTTGGACAACTGAAGATTAATCTTGGGGAATCTAGACACAATGAGAAGGAACTTGAAAGAGTCATGAAGATCTTAGGAGTGAACTTGAAACATAAAATGAATTCAAGGAAAAATTCAAAACTAGTTCAGTAAAGCTTGATGAACAACTTGAAAGATAAATACCTAAAGGAGAAACTCAAGGACATGGATTTGAGAAAGGAGAGAGTTCAGGATCAGGAGAGAAAATCAATTCATTAGAGAATCAGACTGAATAACCTAAGAAGACACCTATGAGGCAAGCAAACTTCAATGGCAGATTCTTTACATATAATAACTTTGGGGGTAGAGAAAAAGAATGCAGAAGCAGACCTAATGCTACACCATTTTTTGGCTATTGTTTGACTTTCTACAAGTATGGACACAAATAAAAAAATGTAAATCCAAGATGAATAATTATGTGAACCAGAGGAACATAACTTGTTACAAATACAAAAAATTTGGACACATTATGAATCGGTGCAGATTAAGGACAAATCCAATGAGCACAAGGTATAGAAATGTGATATGTTACAATTGCAAAAATACTGGTCACATTGCTTGAAATTGTAGATACAATAATGAAGGAGGATCGGTCAATAAGAATAGTGTGTAGAATGACAAGGGAAAGCAAATAATCAATGTTGATGAGGTTCGGAAGGAAATGAGTAAGACATAGGTTAGAAAAGAACTAATAGATGCTACTGGACAAATCACACCATACTTTGGTATGAATACTTCTTTGGAGAACTAATCAAATCAAAGTGTTTAAGAGGAGAACTAATTGAAAATCATACCTTGCCCCTAAATCTGAAGGATCAGAAGATGAGATTTAGGTATTAGATAAAGAATAGAATTAGAGTCATGATGGAACAAAGCTTAATGTATTATGATTGGATTTGAAGGATCGTAGGTAGAATATTGATTACTGGCTATCAATAGATTTTTGGAGTTAGGGTTCCAAAAATTTATCAAAGATCAATTCTAGGTATGTGAAGGATTAAAAGGGTATTATGTGACATCATTTGACACTGTGCTATCTTGAGAGCGAGATTGTAGATATAATGAGAGTGATTTGAGAGGATATTGAAGCAATTTAAAAGATCTAACTTGCAAATCCTTGTCGCGTCATAAAAAGGTATTTATCTCTCCACAACTTGATAAATTCGATCGGTAAATATGAATACACATATGGTAATTGATGTTAAGGATATAACTAAACTGGAATTCAAGAAATACCGGCATAAATGTATGGAAGATGACCTTGACAAATCTTTTTCTTATGTGCCCTATGGATTTTTGTATGTAGAAGATATTAAGGAATATTGTTAGGAATAACTGTCCACCAACACAACTGAGAGGGGGGGGTGAATCAGTTGTGAGACAGATTATTAAACATTAAACTTTGTAAACCAAAACTTTAATCCAAATGATAACACAGTAAATTCCAACACAATAATACAATCCTTTGTTGTCGAGAAAACCTTGCTAAAGGTAAAACCCCAGTGGGAATTAGCACCCACAAATAATGTACTGAGAGTATAGTATCTCTGTTAAAAGATTTATCCATGTTAGGAGCTTATTAATGCATTACAGTACATAGTCCATGTTAAAGGACATACCCTATTAGGAATTAGAACAATAATGGGCTCACTGCCCAGGCACATTGCCTAAAGAAGGTTAAAGCCACCATCAAGGACTTACAGTCTGAGACACAAGTGTATATGGAAAATATACAATCCAGTGAACTTTTTGATAGCAACTATCTTTGCTTGGTCATTTCCAATAAAGTACAATAATCACATCCTCCATTCTACATCCAGCAAACAATCAAGCTCGCAGCTTCCACACTTCTCTGTCTCTTAATTCGCCTCTTTCATACATACACACACACACACACACACACACACACACACACACACACACACACATATTTTCAAAAGAAAAGATCTCTCATATATACCCTATTACAATAATTGATTAGGTCGGCCAATTAAGCTTTCCCAATATAAAAATAATTATTTAACCCCTTGCTAAGATACACATGGTACTTATAACAAGTAAACATAAATTACATGCTACATCTCTGAAGTCTGCCCCAAATAGGTCTCCTCTAGAATACATGCCACAAATAAATTCAGCAAAAAGCATACAACTTGCGACCTATAAAAAACATTCCTTAACACGTCTTTTGTCCTAACTTAAGCTTGCATAACTTGAATCATCATCGCTTGTTAGATATACTCAAAATACAGAGACTCACTCTGTCAAACATCACTATCACAGTCTAGTATCCAATCTTCACTAAAACATCTGTAACTCATCCAATATACAATATTAAGCCAAGCGACCTTAGAAATAAGATCGCCATACATCCTTCTACATATTATCACCTTCACTCATTTTGATTCATATGTACAGTATCCATACACTTATGTCAGTCATCATACAATAGTAACAACCAGTCTATTCTTCCTCCATGATGTAGGAACATCCTGGGTGTAAGAGCAATCTTGCATCACCCAAAAAACATTTTCTGGTTTCTTTTCAATAAGGGCTATTTTGTGTAGTTACTATTTCTGGATAGTTTCTATTTTTAGTAAGTTTCCCATTTGAGCTTAGAATGTTCTATTTTCTTCCCTGGAGGTTCACTTTGATTGTATAAGCCTTCCAGTAAAGTTTCATTGCCAGATCAAATCTAGTTTTGTAGATATTGGATATTTTCGGTATTGGCAGCAGGGTATAGAAACTTTGAACTCAGTTTTGAAGGCTTTAGAGGCTCCAAATGGGGTCGAAACCTTGGTTGGCTGGGCAAGCCCGAGTTAGGAATTGTAGATCACTTTTTGGAATTTCCAAAATGTGGTTACGACGGCCCATCGGGTCAATGGTTGATGAGTTATGGTCTCCAGAAATTGCACTACCTAAACTTGAAAATGTTAAAGTTTCTTCAAAATTTCTTTTTGGGTTCTGAAGTTTTTTGGGCCTACTCTAATGTAATAAAAATGAATAATAATATCTTAGGGTTGGTCGGCCTCAAACTTTAGGGTTTGATTTCTAGAGTCTTCTTGTGTGGTTAAAATTGGCTATATATTGAAGGCCCGTAGGGTTGTCTAGGGCAGTTCTGGGTTATGCAGCTGGTGGCTCTGGCTTATAGATTATTGTAATAAAATGCTCATGTGGTTGTGCATGTTTCATTTTTGAAGGTGCGTGTTATATTTTAGAATATTGTAATTTCATTTCATGGTGGATAATAGAAAGCTCATTCCTATCTTTGTGAATCTTGTTATTCTCAATTTTGTTGTGTGTTTGTGTTAATAAGGGGAGCACCCTTCATCACTCTACATAAACATATGTTGACATCAGTGAAAAAATATGAATGCCAACAACATTAGTAGTAGCCAATTCCAACAACATCCAATAGTATCCCCCTTTGGCATTGATGGCAACATATAGGAAAATCCATCAACCCAAAAATATAATCTTCTCAATATATTCAACATAGCTCTCCCTAAAATAGTAGGGATTTTCTCATAGAATCTCTCCCCCTTTGACAAAAATGGAAAAGAGTGCCATAACTCTTCTTCATTCTTCTTCAAGGTGTAGCTTTTTCAAATCTTCATGTTTGTAACAACCAGCTGCAAAATCACCCAAATATGTTTTATAGTGTTCCTGTGATCACTCCCCCTGAGGAGTAGATCCATACATCAAGTCCAGAAAATGATATAGCTCTAAAATCCACTGGACTGATGCATTCCTGCATCAATTAATTACCATAGGGAGAGTGTCTCACCCCAAGCATGCTTCTGAGATACTCAAAAGCATCTTTTGGCAAAGCTTTTGTAAATATATCTTCTATTTGTTCCTTTTTGCTGACATACTCCAATCTGATCTCCTTCTCTACTACCTTGTCTCTCAAGAAATGATACTTAATAGAAATATGTTTAGTTTTTGAATGCATTACAAGATTCTTCAACATATTCAATGTGCTAGTGTTATCACAATGGATAACTGGCTCTTCAAAAATTATTCCAATGTCCTTCAACATTTGTTTCATCCAAATAATAAACAACATACTCAGATTCAGCAGTAGACTGAGCTATACAATCTCACTTCTTACTTAACCATGAAACCAACCTTTTTCCAATGAAAAATGCTCCTCCACTTGTACTCTTTCTATCATCCACACTACCTACCCAATCAGCATTAGTATAAGCATGTAAAATAAATTCATCGGATTTTTCATACCATAATCCATACTCTATTTTTCCTTTCAAGTATCTGAAAAATTATTTTCATAGCAGCAAGGTGTGTCTCTTTAGGATCTGCTTGATATCTTGCCACAATTCCAACTGCATTAGAAATATCTGCTTTGGTGCGAGTTAGATCTTGTAGACCTCAAATCATTGATCTTTACTTTGTCTGAAAAATACTTTAAGTTTCATCATTATTAGTACGTTTATAACCAGTCACCATGGGTGTTCCAAGAGGTTTACAATCTTCCATTCCAAATTTCTTCAACATTTCCTTAAGATACTTGGTCTGAGATATAAAAATATCATTCTTGTTTTGATAAATTTTCAATTGAAGGAAAAATTTCATCTCACTAATCATTAACATTTCAAATTCATTTTCCATCTCTTTAAAGAAATTTTTACTCATTTTATCATTACCTCCAAAATTTATATCATCAACAAAAACTTCTATGATTAGAATTACATCTTCACCAGTTCTTAAGTATAAATTATTGTCTGCATTACCTTTTCTGAAACCAAGATAATGTAGATACCTATCTAGTCTTGCATACCATGCTCTCAGAGCTTGTTTAAGTCCATACAATACTTTCTTCAACTTGCAAACCATGTCTTCATCTTCTATCAAAGGAAATACATCAGGTTGCTCTATGTATACCTCTTCCTCCAGATCTTTGTTTAAAAATGCAGATTTCACATCCATCTGATATACCTTAAAGTATTTATGTGCAACATAAGCAAGAAATAATCTCACTGCTTCCAACCTAGCAACAGGAGAAAATGTTTCTTCAAAGTCCATGCCTTCTTGTTGCGAGTAGTGTTTACAAACCAATCTAGCCTTATGTCTTACCATTGTTCCCACCTCATCCATTTTTTTTTTGAAAAACCACTTAGTTCCTATAACATTCTTGTTTTTAGGCCTTGGAACCATTTCCCAAGTGTTTTTTTTCTTTATCTATTCTAATTCTTCCTGCATAGCTTTAGTCCAAGATTCATCTCTACATGCCTCATTAGTAGATTTCGGTTCAACTTGAGAAATCAAACAAATTTCATCTCTTACTTTTTATCTTGTCATCATTCCTTTATTTGCATCACCAATGATTTGATCTTCAGGATGGTTCTTCTTAACATACCTTAGAGTCTTAGGAGTTTCAGTAAGCTCATTTGATTCATCTTCGATCTCATTATCAATCTCCAAAGGTTCTTCAAGATCAACAATGACCTCCTTAATCTCTACAGTCTGACCACAGTCATACATTTTCTCTTGAATCTGAAACCTTTCATCTATCCTCACATTAGTACTTTCAATCATCTTCCTCAATCTTAGATTTTGAAACATTTATAGGCTTTTCTCTTAGTATAATAACCAAGGAAGATACCTTCATCACTTCTAGCATCAAACTTCCCTATCTCATCATCTCTTTTGATATAGCATTTACTTCCAAATATTCTAAAATATTTTACAATAGGAGTGCGATTAAACCATAATTCATAAGGAGTCTTACTTGTACCTTCTCTGATCTGAATTCTATTCAAGGTGTACACAACAATACCAACAACTTCTCTCCAATGAACATGTGATACATTTCCTTCCAGCAACATAGTTCTAGCATCATCTAATGTTGTTATGTTCCTTCGCTCTGCTATCCCATTTTGTTGTGGTGTCCTAGGAGCAGATGTCTATTTTTATATTCCATGATCTTTGCAGTAGGTATTAAACAAATCTGAAGTAAGATCATCACCTCTATCTAATCTCAAACATTTTATCTTCAAGCCTGATTCATTCTCAACTTTTTCTTTAAATAACTTGAATTTGTCAAATGCCTCAGATTTCGCTCTTAGATATGTAACCCACATCATCCTAGAAAAATCATCAACAAAAAGTATAGAATACCTTTCACCATAATAAGATCTTGTTCTTGTAGGACCACACAGATTTGTATGTACCATATCCAATTTCCCTTTCACTGAGTAAGATTTTCTTTTAAAATTGCTTCTAGTCTACTTCCCCATAACACACTCTCTACACATAGTGTTAGATGGTTTCACAATCTTAGGTAGATCTCTAACTGCATTAGTCATACTTACCTTCACAATACTATCAAAGTTAACATGAAAAAATCTTCAATGCCATAACCAACTTTCATCAAACTTTGCAACAAGACAAGAAGCCTCAGATGTATTTAATTCAAATACATTACCTCTGGATTTAGTACCAAATGCGATCAAGTCTCCTAACTCACTTTTGATAGAACATTTTCCATCAATGAATTTCAATTGATAACCCTTGTCCACTAGCTGTCCAACACTCAAAAAATTATGCTTAAGTCCATCAACAAGTAACACATTGTCAGTATTAGTTTTTCCATCCAGAGAAATAGATCCAACTCCAATGAAAAGCTTAGGAGTTTTGTAACTTCACCTACTTTGCAAACTTATCTCCTTCATACAATGCTTTCAATCTTGTCCAAATTTCATGTGTAGAATCTAAATCTTTTACTTCTGTGAATTCGCCTTCAGAAAGTGTGTTGATCAATGCTTCTCTTGTGACCATGTTACATGAGAATAAATTATTTTCATCTTCAGTAGCTTTATCTAGTTCATGCTCAGCTTTCATCTGTTCCTTTCTTTTAGTGATCATCTAGTAGTCGATTCCCAAACATAGAAAATGTGTTCTCATCTTGTTCTTTCAACTGTTAAAGTTTTCAGGATCAAATTTTGGACTATCCTTCCTATAGTAAGCCATCTTTAGGATCACCTTAAGCTATTAGGATTTCTCTCTAAGGACAAGTAGCTCTGATACCAATTGTTAGGAATAACAGACCACCAACACAACTGAGAGGGGGGGGGGGGGGAATGAGTTGTGAGACAGATNGGAATAACAGACCACCAACACAACTGAGAGGGGGGGGGGGGTGAATGAGTTGTGAGACAGATTATTAAACATTAAACTTTATAAACCAAAACTTTAATCCAAATGATAACACAGTAAATTGCAACACAATAAAAAAATCCTTTTTTTGTCGAGGAAACCTTGTTAAAGGTAAAACCTCAGTGGGAATTAGCACCCATAAATAATGTATTGAGAGTATAGTATCCCTGCTAAAAGATTTAGCCATGTTAGGAGCTTATTAATGCATTACAGTACATAGTCCCTATTAAATTAAGGACATGCCCTGTTAGGAGTCAAGAACAATAGTGGGCTCACAGCCCAGGCACACTGCCTAAAGAAGGTTAAAGCCACCCTCAAGGACTTACAGTCCGAAACACAAGTGTATATGGAAAATATAAAATCGAGTGAACTTTCTGATAGAAATTGTCTTTTCTTGGTTAGTTCCAATGAAGTACAATAATCACATCCTCTGATATACATCCAGTAGACAATCAAGCTTGTAGCTTCCACACTTCTCTATCTCTTAATTCACCTCTTCCATACATACACACACACACACACACACACACATCTTTTTAAAAGAAAAGATCTCTCATATATAACCTATTACAATAATTGATTAGGTCGGCCAATTAAGCTTTCCCAATATACAAATAATTATTTAAAACCTTTCTAAGATACACATGATACCTATAACAAGTAAACATCAATTAAAATTAATCAGATATAATCCAAGATCCATAATCTACGCTTGCAATCCACAATACATGCCACATCTCCGAAGTCGGCCCCAAATAGGTCTCATCGATAATACACATCACAGATGATGTCACCAACAATCATACGACTTGCAACCTATAAAAAAAATTCCTTAACATGTCTTATGTCATCCCTTAAGCTCGCATAACTTGAATCAACATTGCTTGTAAGATATACTCAAAACACAGAGACTTACTCTGTCAAACATCAGTGTCATAGTCCAATATCCAGTCTTCACTAATACATATGTAACTCATCCAATATGCAATATTAAGTCAAGCGACCTTAGAAATAAGACCACCATACATCCTTCTATATATCATAACCTTTGCTCATTATGATTCATTCGTACAGTATCCGTACACTTATGTCAGTCATCATAGAACAATAATAACTAGTATGTTCTTCCTCCACAGAAACATATGTTTATATCAGTGAAAAAACATGAATCCCAACAACATCAGTAGTAGCCTATTCCAACAACATCCAACACAAATATCCACTGTAATGTTGAAGAACTAGGAGACTACTCAATTCTCAAGCCATATAAATATCTGTGTGAGGATGGTAAACTAAAAGAGGAATTCAAAACTATAGGGAAAATGAAGCTATGTCAAATTGTGAAGTTTCACACTTTTGATGAACTGGAATGGGTTAGAATTGTTCTGAGTAGTATACGTGATCAATTTATCTGGCTTGATAGACCACATAAGATCTCTAAGGATGTACTCGAAGGAGTAACTATTTTCAATGCTAATGGAGAAGTCCCTACCTTAAGAACCATTAAGAAGGACTTAGTTACAAACCTAACCAATTCTCAGAGGGATAAGAGGGCTATGATAGTCAACAACATTAGGTAGTCCGATGTGAAGTTTATATAAATGGTTTTGGGATACAAATGCCATCATTCAAGTAGAGATAACTTCATCTCTAGCACCATAATTCACACTACTTATCAGATGATTAAGGAGAATGCACAACATGATGTCTATGAGATACTAAGATTGCAACTTATGGAGAACTTGGAAAATATAAATAAGGATAGGAAACACATATTCAAGCAGGGATTCACTATTTGTGCACATATTTTTCTACTTCATGAACTACTTTCAAGAGATTGGCTATAATATATGGTAGAAAGATATACCTATAGCTCTATGGATCAGTCATTATTGCCTTATGGGGATATGATAGAGAAACTATGGGGATATATCAAAACCTTTTAGAAGGAAATGTCTGAACAAATTTAGAATTCCTAGGGAGATTATGGAGAAGTATGAGGATACACTTTGTTTCATGGTAGAAATTGATGATTGTCTTGTAGAGACAGCTGACCGAAGAAATTATTGGATCATGCCTATGGGTTATGAAGTGGACCTTTTTATACTTGAGATGCATGTGAAGGACATGCTGAGAAAACCAATTGATACAAAATAAAATAGGTTTGGTACATACAAAGAGAAGAGATTAGAAGTACATACTGAACTAAAAAAAACCTAGTATAAATAAGAAAGTGAGAAAAGAAGTTGAGACTATGGGTGAAAGAATGGGTTTCACTAAGGATAAAATAGTTGAAGGAAGAAATATGAAGAGGAGAAGAAGAAATTTGAAGAACTTATCAGCATAGATGATCATGCACCTCCACCATACATACCTTTTCTCAGTTCCAATAGAAGTTTAGTAAAGGCATTGGTTCACCCATTAGAAAAATTAATTACGGTGAAAACAAAGGTTAGTACGCCCAAATCAAAAGCTACCAAGCTTAAATCAGTCCAACCTAAAGAGGTTTCAGGATCAGAAAGCAAAAGAGTAAAGACAAAAGCCAAAAATCCTCATAAGAAAGAAAATGATGATGATTTAGATGAGTCTACAAATTTGGATGATTCAAAGAAGAATTTGAGTGTTGAAGGAGCTACTACAGTAAAGTGGTGATTGGCAAAATTCCTGAACAAGTTATAATTGGTAAGCCTCAGTTTACTGTAGATGATGTGTGAAAGAAGTTGGTTGAATATGAAATTTTAGTTCATGTGAATAAATACTATCATAAATATGACAAAGAAGAGCAGAAGAAACTAGAGGAAGGAACCATTCAATATCTTAAAAAATTCAATAGGGCTCTTGTTGAGATCAAATGGGATTCCTAATGATATGTTTTCAAAACTTGAAACAAGGAGATTAATTGTACTAGAAGAAGATCAGATAATCAAAAAAGCATTCATAACCAAACTGTCATGTTATATCAACAAATGAATTGAAAATACTTCTATAAGAAGCCAAGAAGGAACTTTTGACTAAAACAAGAATTAATCTGATCATGAGTGGTAAAACTGACAAAGTTGTAGCAGAGACTGAAGAAGCAAAGATCAAATACTATTGATGAACCAATATGAGTGGACACCACAGAAGAAAAAGAAGAAGAAACCTAAATCTACTAGTTCTCAAGCCTTGGATTAAAGCCAAATGACTTTATTTTAGGAGTGCCTATTTCACTTTATACTAATGATGAAGAGGAGTACATACCTGGTGCGATGAATTACAAAGTGACTATAACAGAAGATGAGTATGCGACCTAAAATTTTGAAGTGACAATGATGATGACAAGGAAAAAGAAATCAACGAGGAACCAGGAAAAGACAAGACAGAGGCAGAGATAATGCATGATGAAATTCAAAAGGAAGATGAGATAGGAGTAGACCTTGGTCCTATGGAAGAGCAGTCATTTGAATTGAAACTTGAGAAAATTGAGCAGGAAAGAGACACCTTAGAGGAAGCTAAGGACATCACTAAAATTTAGATTATGTATGGTCCAATTGAGTTGGACACTATTAAAGAAGATCATTTGATGGGTCTTTCTACCATTTCTCATGCCAAGGAAAGAGAGAACTTTGAATAGTGAGAAGGGAAACAAACTTTTGTCTAGGGAAAAAAATGTGTTGAGAAAGATTATGCCATCTTATGCATTTGATCCAAATATGCCTATATCCAGTGAACTTGAGGGACTATTGGATGTTGTTGATAATTACTTTGAGATTTTAGAGAAGTCTGCATTGACTAGAGTCCAAATTGAATTCACTTCAAACATGTTCAATCAACTAAATGTTATGATCACAAATGATAGGAGTGTTAATCTCTTAGTTATGTTGATGATTAGTGACCAACACTTAGTCATTCACTTAGGCAGTTTTAGTTGGCTATCACTGTGGCCGAGCTAAAACTATGCAAGGCTGAGCAATTTTCAGTTTGCCTAGTTACATTGTCAAGCCGAGTAGGACACAGAGATGTTAAGTGCTGAGCGACAGAGAAGTCAAGTGCCGAGTAGAACAGTTTTTGTATACATGTTTGGAATGATTCAAAATTCAAAGATAAGTGATCTGGATGACTTGTATAAGCTTTTTGGGCTGACTTATGTATGCATTTTATATTCTTCTATGGAGTTAGTTATGCATTTAATTGTTTTATCCTATGCATGATCTATTATAAACATTAATTGTAATACCATCAAGGTATGGGTATCAGATCTTGATCGTTGATCTAGATCTCGCTATCAGACTTGAATAGATATATTAGATTACTTCTAAACCCTATTTTGGAAGTGTAAGGAAAGAGAAGACGAAGTGTCTAATGACTGAATTTTAAAGTAAAATGCACATAAGGTTATTTTGTTAAGAAGCAGAGATCAAGCAGAGTGACAACATAGTGAACAACAGAGTAAAGTTATATCAGATTATGAGATCATAGAAGGTACTGGAAAGAGGAGATCTATCATCAGCATTAGAGTGCATAATGAAGGATCAATACTTGAGACATTCTAATCATTGTATCAGGTGAAAATCTCTTAACAGAGTGCTTCTAGCAGACCTTTCTTAATCTCCTAATAGAGTGCTTACTTTAATGTAAGTTCAAATCATTTCACAGGGTAGATTGTAATGATCTTTAGCTTTTAACCGGGCAGACCTTTAACAGGGTAGATTGCATTTTGTAATCAACATTTGTAGCATTAACATGCACACTTTATTACTGCAGTAGTGGAGAATTTTGTGGGTGTCATCCCCACCCCAGTTTTACCTATTTGGGTTTCTGGGTTACCAAGTTATTGTGTTATGTGTTATTTATTTCATTGTGTGGATGCTCTCTGAGATTACATTCATATATGTATGAATGTGGATCAGTTTGTTTTAAGTGTTTAATTTTGAAGATTTGATTCACCCACCCCTCTCAGTATCTTGCTTTCCCATTATTGTATTTCCAACAATTGGTATCAGAGCTCAGTTCTCTAAAAAGGTCATAATCAACTTAAGAATACAGATCTTGAGATGGAGATCTACAAGATGGGTAAAGTCATTGAGAATCAAAAGATTGATATTCAGCTAGCACTACAACAGCTTGAGACTGCAAGACAAGAATTAAATAAGTCCTTGATTGCAAGGAAAGATTTGGCCAAACTAATGAATGACACTCATTATCAGGAAGAGGACACCACAAATATATTTCATAATTGAGATTCTACTGAGAGTGATGCAACAATAGCAGATCTACTGGAAAAGAACAGTGCATATGTGAAGAATTCAAAAACTTGAAAAAGGAACAAGAAGCCCAATCAATAAGAATGTGTGAAGTTGTTGAATAGAAAAAGAAAGCCGAAGATGACAAGGCTATGGAAGAATAAGACAAAAGAATGATGACTACCAGACTTGATGAAAGAACACATGATGTGCAAACAATGATAGTCAATCAAGTAGACATGGAAAATCAACTACTACTTGTGAATCAGGAGATCAATAGGAAAGACTTGGAGATTGTAAATCTTAGATCTGAGAACAGTCAATTGAAAGATGAATTGAGATCTGAGAAAGAACTTAATAACAGAGTGAATGATCCCAATGCAGCTATGAGCTACTTTGAACAA